>JAJLUL010000027.1:0-15142 GCA_030564325.1 Blastobotrys capitulatus
GCTATGATGTATGAATTATGTTATGTATATACTTTATTATATAAATAGTGAAGTATTTCCTAGTTTTTGTATTTAGTCCTTGAGGCAGTCAAGAGTTATTTACGAGTATATCAACATTACAAGGTTTAATAGTGCATGAGCATTGTTAAGCTGGCTGTCTTCAATTAATAGATTATTTTACTTTTCTATATTTCAACAGGTACCTTTACGTTTATAGTAACGAACTGTGGCGTTTAAATATGTAGCAGGGTTCAACTTCAATATAAAGAAATTTGATCGAAAACAATAGCTAGATACACTGTAGATATACTGCATATTGATATTTAAACCCCAATATATATCTTTTTATAATTTTTTATAAAAATAGAAAATTATTCAAGAAAGGTCAAGTTATGTAATACATGCATATTATGGCATCTATAACTAATTTTACAATTAAAAAAAGGTAATTTACCAATTGCCTTGATCTCGAGGTAAATGCTATAAAAAAATAAAGTTTTTACTAGGTGTTATATTATATCTAAGTAATCTACCTAATTGGCCTTAGTACAATATCGAATTTTCATCACTTCTTGTAGTCTATAAACATAAGTATGACATCAGGTTATATATAACGCAAGCGAGTTGGTTAAAGAAAAAAAAAAGAAAAAAAAAAAAAAAAAAAAAAAAAAAAAAAAAAAAAAAAAAAAAAAAAAAAAAAAAAAAAAAAAAAAAAAAAAAAAAAAAAAAAAAAAAAAAAAAAGGGAAAGAAACTGGGGAATTTGGGTAGATTTATATAGTTTTTTCTCTTTTTTTTGTTAGTTCAAAAATTCATGTGAAAGTTTGGTCCCATGCATTTTGAGTGGTAGTAATAATTTATTATATAACTCTTATCGCGCATACTTATGTATACGCGCGCGTAAACTTTAATTATAAAATAAACAATTCTGGCGTCTAATTTGAATCTACCAAATTTCTTAACGAGGATTTGAAACAGGTATGTATATACTAGTGGCAGCTACATGTAAATATATATTTCACGTCATACACTCTATGTATACATTATAAAAAAATCATATAATATCGCAAGCTTTAGAAAATATTAGATACGGAATAGTGTTTACAATATATGCATTATACATAACCACACTTTTTTGTTTAATCAATGTTAATCAAGCAGGTTTCTTATTACGATAAAAAACCATGTTTATACGCGTTTCTTTTATTATTTTGGGGTGAAGACAAAAGAAAAATTTTTTTTTTTTTAAAAATTAATATACTAAAAATAGAAGTTTATTAACTGTATACCAAAGATATAAATTAATAAATAAATAAATTAAGTAACTTTGATGGAAGAACAAGTTCTATTAAAGTAATTCAATACAAGCGAATTGATTAAAGAAGAAGAAGAAGGGAAAAAAAAAAGTTTTTGTAAAAGTTGAGGATTTTGACCGTCTTTTATAGTTTTTATTTTTCTCTTCTTTTATTTTCTTTTTTATTTTTATAATATTTAAATGAAAATATGCACGTGAAGATTTAGCTCCTACTCTCTCTATATATAGGTATAAGATATATTATATAGATTCCCAAATTAGGTTCTAAATTTTCTAAAAAGGAAGAACTTCGGTTATACCATATGGCCTGTCCAATACCATTCCAAGGTAAATACCTAGTATATATATACGCCCAATTAGTAAAAATCGACTGGTATATTTATATATCAAGATCATTGCAATACTTTTTTAAATATTTTTAAATTTCTATAAACAATCCGGTTTCCTTGAATATATATATATATTATAAAAGTTCCATTGGATTTAAATTTATTAATCAACGCGTGATAGGCAAGCTGCTATACACAGTATACATATGCCACTTCTTAAAACACATATTGTATCGATCATGAATGCATTTTTCCTATGTTATAACGAAACGCGTGGGGTGATGGCGCAAAATGAATATACTGTATACCAGACCGGTACCTGGTATAGAGTGAATTTAATCGATCGAATATTAGACGCCCTTTCAAATTAGGTAACCAAAAAAATTGATTATGGTATACAGGATATGTAACAACTGTAGCTACTGTATTTCACATGTGAAATTTTTTATATATTAAAGATTATAGTTGTAAAAAAAAAAAAGTATAAAAAGGAACATAAATCCTCCTTTTTATTATAATAATTTTTTTTTTCTTCAAACAATTAGCTTGTTAAGTTCCTTCCTTTTAAATTTCCATGGCAGCCTAATTAATTGGCTTGAATTAATTCTTTATGGATTTTCTGAATTTTTTCTTTGTCAGCATGCAATGTATACTATAGTGACATCACTATAGTTTATAAAAACTAACTATTAGTATTGTTAGAATTATGATAAAAATTATCAAAAATTATAAGAATTACATAGTCTAGCCAACTTATTTTTATATATATTCTTTGCATTATAGCTATATTTTTTTGTTTTTTTCACCTTCAATATCATATGATATCGATTGTAGATATATATATATTTTCTGTATATCTATCAATTACACCCTTGTATACTAATCGATTTGAATATATTATAATAGATTCAAATCTAATATATAGTCTATTAAGTTACTTGCCCATGCGTACCTTAGTTCTCATGACACTACTAATTCAAAACGTACAGACGTCTTGGTGGTACCAAGGATCAAAGCCTTAGGCATAATATATATTTTATAATATTATATTATAATAATATATCAGTAACTTTTAATATATATGGATTATAGTCGATTTTTACAATTTCAATAAGCGTACATATACATTGTGTATTAATTGACTTTTAAACACATGTTACATTTCCAAATGATCCATTATCAGTATTTAGGTAAAGAGAAAAATACTGCTTATTTTTTTTTTTTGTCTCAGCTTTATTACCAATAAAGTTTTTTATGTGCCTCTAAATTTTCAAATTTGAATTTTATTACAAACATCAGGATATAATCAATAAACCCTGTACTATTATTTTTACCCCATGGTTGAATTGATTTAATCTAAGATTGTAGTTTTTCATTATCGACTCATGCATGTCAATCAAGCTTAACCTTAGTGTAATCCCGATCGGTGTTTGAAAAAAAGAAAAAAAACATGCAGCACTTAAATGGAAATAAACAAAAAAAAATGCCTCCATTGATTACATAACCCCGGTTGATTATGTAATCTTAAGATAATCGCTTTAAGCATGGGTAACCAAGAACAACGAATTTTTAAGCTTTAACGGACTTTATTTATTTATTATTATTTTTTTAATTTTACCACAATAACCATAAATAACAAAGAATCAGCAACAAAAAAACTATAAATATCAATCCAAATTTCTCAAAAATAATAAAAAGTCTCTCCAATTAACCACAATCAAATAAAAAAATAAAAAACAATTAACAAATAACTAACAACAATGAGTTCAATTGCAGATACAGGATATGGATTGATGGGTTTAACAGGTGTTGAAACTGTTAAATCATTAACTAATGATGATAAATTTGAATTAATGAAATCAACAATTCCAAAAGATGGTTCTAAAGTTTTATGGAATGGTGGTACATTTTATTCAAATCCTGAAGAAGATCGAGATTCTAATTTAAAATTAATTCGAGATTATTTTATTAAATATCCAGAAGATAAAGATAAAGTATTTTTATCAATTAAAGCAGGTATGAATTTAAAATTTGAAGTTGATAATAGTCCAGAATGGTTATCAAAAGAATTGGATAATATTATTAAAGTTTTGGGTGATTCAAAAAAATTGGATATGTTTTGTTTAGCAAGAATTGAATATGATAATTTTGAAGCTGGTGTTAAAAAAATTGGTGAATATATTAAATCTGGTAAAATTGATAGTTGGTGTTTAAGTGAATGTACAAAAGATTCATTTTTAAAGGCTCATAATATCACACCATTAAAAGCAGCAGAAGTTGAATATTCAATTTGGGAAAGAGAAAGTGAAAAAAATGGTTTATTAAAAACTGTTAAAGAAGTTGGAGCATTTGTTGTTGCTTATAGTCCATTAGGTAGAGGATTTTTAACTGGTAATTATAAACCAGGTAATATTACTTCAGATGATCCAAGACAAGGATTTTTGGATAGATTAAAACCAGAAAATATTGAAAAAAATTATAAAGTTGTTGAAATGTTACAAAAAATTGCTGATAATCATAATTCTACAACTTCTCAAGTTGCTTTAGATTGGATTAGACATCAATCTAATAGAAATGGTTTACCAATTATTATTCCAATTCCTGGTTCAAAGACTAAAAGTAGAGTTGTACAAAATTTAACTCATGCTGGTGTTACTGAAGAAGAATTTAAACAAATTGATGAATTTATGAAAGATTTTAAACCTGCTGGTTATAGATATAATGCTGAATGGGATCAAGTTTTAACTCGATAAGTCTGGTTATTATTGATATTTTATTATGTATAACAAGTTTTTTATTTTTTTTGAAAATAGTGTTTGTTTATTAAATATATTCGTTTAATAATGTGTATGAATTTTTTTTTTTTATCTGATTAGGATCAATCAATCAGATGTTATCAAGATACTGTACTGCACCACAAGTTCATCTTAAACAATGCTACAGAATTTTTTTTGCACCAGTACGATAAATTTCGTGGGAAAGCCGGTGGTAAACCCTGTTGTGCACAGACTAAGCAGACACTGAGTGGTTACAGTTTTCGAGTCTCTAAGCACTAAATTAGTGCTCTAGAACCTAATTACCGCTTAGTGCTTATTATATATATGACAAGCTTTAATGAAATTATTGTTTGCTGCTACTTTGATCAAAGTAACAATGTAAAATTTTGTAACTTAGCAAGTTGTCGTCGCTTGAAAATTTTCTTTTCAACCCCTGAAAAAAAAATTGTTCACCTCAGGGTGGCACTTGAAACAATTTATTATAAGAGCAGGGTACGTTGAGGCAAGTCACGGCTGTAACTTATTGATCGATAAATACCGGTATTTTTTGTTCATGAAAAATCATTATCAACCAATTAAAATCAATGATAATCTTGACTTCTCAGCAGAATTCAATTCGTCAATTCGTCAATTCGTACTTACAGTAGATATAAGATTGAGATGATCTATCCGGTGATACCATGGTTACAAACAAACTTTACTTTTGCATGTGCATAATTGTACATCATTGGAATAAATTGTCTGAGACCCAGGGTTCAATAAATAATTGTTTCAAAAAAAGCCAGCCCCACCTTTTATTTAAATATCAAATTTCTACTCAGTCTAGGCTAGCCTGGCATGCATGCAATCAATTGCAATTTTTTTAACACTTACCTGAGTAACAGTATTCGGATACTATATCTAAGCTATAGAAGAGCTCAGGCTGACAGACTGTGTTTCAGCCAAAAACGTGTCAAGTTTTGTCACTACCACCTGGTCCTGTCAGATGAACCAAATAATCAACTGATTAAATGGCTGCTGCATCGTTAAATGCTATTACTGTAGTTTTCATCAATCAACAAGACTTTCCGGTTTAATTGTTGTACCATAATGCTTAGCGCATTTGATAATTACCTTAACTTTTATAACTACAATGGAATAATCGACAAAATTTAAAATACTTTAAAAATGAGCTAAACTATATATAGCTAAATTGAAAATAGACACTAAATGAAAGACAATTTATAATGGTCAATGAAAAAATTTAAATAGCCAGCTCTCTTCTACCTATAAGGCGAGAATTACTACTTGGCTAGATCAATTTTTTAAAAAACATTAAAAAATAAAATTATTTCAGAATTATCATTCAATTCATAATCTTTTAATGTTTTTTCATCATTTAATAAAACAGATTTATAAACCAATCGTTGTTTATCTAATGATGTACCTTCTTTTTCTTGAATCTTGATCTTCAAATCTTTAATAGTATCTAAACTATTCATTTTAAATGGAATTGATTTTTTACTTGATACTCTAACATTTAATTTCACTGTGGATTTTTCACAGTAATTATTATCCCCATGATTATCAGAAATCGTATTGGAAGCATTAGAATTGTAACGACTGGGACTATCTCGCTTTGTAATAATTTTTTTCTTACCTTGTTGTTCAATCTTTGATTCACCAATAACAGAATTATTACTAGTATTAGTAGCAGGAATATTGGTACTATTATTCAATTTCAAATTATTTAAAGAGATTTTAATTTCATTCATAACAAAATCAATTTTTTCATTATTTAAAATAATCATTGATTCAATTTGAGTTTTTAAATTATTAATATCATTAATTGTTGGTAATTCACAAATTTGTAATGTTAAAATTTCTAATTTTGATTTTAAATTATCAAAATTTTTATAAATATTTTTTCTCAAATTATTATTATTAATATTATCATTATCTTTATTTTTCCCTTGACTCTTGGTTTTAATAGGTTTAGAATCAGAGCTGTTATTATTATTAGATGAAGAATTATTAAAAGTTGTATAAATTTGTAATTCAATATTATTTAATTGTAATTTGATTATTTCCATTTCTTTAGTTAAATTTTCAAAAGAATTTGCATTATTTTGTATTGAATTCAACATAGTTTTAATTGTTTTTATTTCAGTAGCTAATTTTTCAGATGAAAATGAAGAGTTTTGTTCAATTGGTGCAATTTGAGATTCCATTAACTTAGAGATACTTTCATTATTAAAAATCTGGTTATCGTAATAACCGTCTCGTTTGACAGACGATTCTGATTCTGTGGCTACCATTTTTGAAAAAAAAATAAAACTAAAATGCTAATTAGCTAATAACGATTATTGTGAGGAAAATCAAAAAAAAAAAACAAGTAATGGCTTCAATTGATAATATTTAATTACTTAAGTACTAAAATTTTCTTAGTATTCCTAACATTAGACAACTTCAATACACAATTTTGACAAATAATTTAATTTTTTTACCTAAAAAAATTTGACTGTGGGTTCAATTTTGTGAAGTTGATTATTGGTTTACGTACAGTATGGAACGGAAATTTAAAGTTATAAGCTTAAGTTTACAAATTATTTTTTATTCGGCCTGGATAAATGTATACTCAAAAATATTACTTTCAGCAATACCTAACTGATATCATATGATATATAGTACTATTAATTATAAGAGAGGCTATAGCTAGATATATAATCAATTTCAACATAGAATTTGATATATATTCATTAAATAATATCTAACATTTATCTTCTGGATCGTTTGAATTTATAACTTTCCCTTTAACTATATATAGGCATTCATATACAATATTATTCTTCTGTGTTATCTGATCTGATGAACGTCTGTATAGAGAATCACAGTGTATAACGGTATTCCAATATATACTGTTGTACAGAAGTTTAAATTTATATACTAGCGATAGATAGGTCTATTATAATCTGGGAACACTTAGTATATTCAATAGATAACAATTTCTATATATAATTATACTGTATATAGTATATATATATAGTATATACACTATATATAGTGTATATAGCATTATACATGTATAGCTATAGAGTTTATTGATTATAATGATCTCGAGTTATAGTATAAAGCAAGTTTAATTCATAATAAAGAAATAATTCGAAGGTATTTTAACTAAATGTATATCGATGTGTAGCACAAAGTTCCATTATGTTGTGCTATACTGTATCCGATAAATGTTTGTCACGTTTGTATTGAAGCCCTATTATAAGCCAGCCTAACAATATAAGCCCTGAAAACACCGTCCAAGCGTGGTCCCGGCTTTCAAAGGGTTAAATTAAAAATTATCAGGTATGTGCTGTCTAAAAAAAAAAAATCGCGTCCATCATTAAGGTACCCGAAATAAATGAAGGGGGTGTTTCGTTTAAGAAAAAAAATTCAAGACACCATTTTTTTAATTGAGACGAAACCTCTTAGTCTATTCAAATGAAAAACATTCTTTAACTAATATTTACACTACAAACAATGTTATATATTATGTAACTCCAATTATTGACTAATAGCTGAGGTAATTTTATTACGTATTAAACTGTTTATGAAACGTCTCGTTAGTTATTATTAACAAATTTATAAACAATTGCTCGTGTCATGACTGCAGTTTCAAATATTCAAGTCAAGCCTAAATGATGGATTTTTGGTTACAGCCATCTTATATCAGATAATTAATTATAGCCCTACATATTTTTGTCCCTTGAAAAGCCACCTAAGATTTCAGTATATATAGCTCAATTGAGTTATATTTTCAGCATAACACACAGCACCAGCTGTTAAAAAACAAATATTAATGAATACAATAATTTACAAAACCATAGTTTACACTGTATTAATCATAACATGGCTCAGTTTATGAAGGATACCTGGTATACAAAACTTGCACATCTTGATATATATAGATTTAAATAATTAGTACCAGTATTACACTACCAGGTAAAACTTTAAAAAGTATCCAATCTCATCTCAGATCAATGTTGTTGAAAAAAATAATACAAGATCGATGATGAGATGTTGAAGAATGTATCATGATTCAAAGAAAATATTATCCGATAATCATAATATTATTATATAATCTATCTATAAAATATATAATATTATTAACCGTCTGCCCAAGATTAAAAAATACTTCTAGCATGATTGACTCATAATATTAAAAAGTAGTAAATAGTAATTAAGTACTGGTAGTAATATTATATTATTGATATCTCATGGCAGGCATTCAAGATGAATGGTATTTGAAAATATCTGTATTTGAATTTGAACATGTATCAGACCAACTTAAGCAATTGTACATTCTTGTTATCTGAATATTGTGTCAATTCGGTCGTGAGCAGAAATAATTAATAGCTATAGTATCAGATACATAGAGTATATATAACGTCCTTATAGATCTCGAGCTATAGCATTAACTATAGTATACGATTTATAAAACTGTTGGTGTATGAATTCCTTACAAGCTTACTACCTAGTATCAATCCGATATCTATAATAATGAATTTAAAAGTATTATTAATTACTGATTAAAGATCCTTTCGATTAATTACCTTAGTACCTTAGGTCCAGTCTATCAACTACTGTTACTTTCTTAAAGATATCTTCAAGGTTGAGTGATTAAAAAAATTGTAAAATGCGTATCTGATTACCAAACTTATTTAAGCTAGAGCCACTTAGAATTCACCTAATTGTGTCACAGTGTTACTGGAATAGACCTGAGGTACCTGTTAGACTACCAGTACCATAATGAAAAATTGGTAAACAAACAAATTTAAATTTTGAATGTGAAAAAAAAAAATTGAAACCTGCATTACATTATGTTACTTTCAAGCCCTATAGCTAACGGGGGTACAGTGAATGTACCTAAATTGTTTTTAGAATACCAGGTACATAATTTATTTATGCACGTTTAATTACATTTATCTGCAATAAAAAACCTTTTTTTGTTGTTAAATTATTGCGGTACCTAGTCAGATTAAGCCTAATAACTGACTCTGATTATAATTGATATTGATAATAATTCAAGGAATTTAACAGTTACAGTTATTGCTACTGGTAAACTTACTGTAGACTTTAAATAAACACATACATGACATTATTTTTATTGATTTCTAATAATTCTATCTCGATTTGTTGTATACATATCTGAATATTATACTGGATTAAATAAATTAATCACATTGTTGTAATATTAATATACAGATATATTAGATGAGTATAATTGATTTATAAATTTTAAAAAAGGTTACTATACTACCAGTTGTCAATTGATTGAATCATTGGTCAGATCCTGACTATACATATTGTACAACAGCCGGATGCATAATTTTCAAAGGTACGAAAAAATTTAAGCTTATAAGTATCCGCAACATTATTTGTTTTCGTTCCTTACCTAAACCGGGTCTTGCAACCTAAAATTGTCAACATGTAAAGAACAACCTAATATAATACCTTATAAGTAGACTTTCCAAAGATGGAAACTTACATGGTTATAACTATGGCATGGCAAGTTTGAAAGGATGTTAGCAAAAATTGATACTAGCTATCGACACCTAAAGTTATAATTAGAACTTCAAAAATCATAGAAGCTGATAATTCGAAGCTTAAGAGTGACTGGTACAAGTACGTATTGGGTGCAATAATATGAATTTTACAAAAACGTGTCCACGAATTAATATATTTAAATATATATCATTCTAGGCCTGGTGCACATGAATCTAATCATTGTTTAAATTGTCATGTTAAATGGTTTGGGTAATTATAATATACATGTATATTTTAGATCTATCCGGATAGCAATTAGTTGAATTTAAAAATCTTTTGAAGCTACCACAGCTGATATTATCAAAACGCGTTGACGTTGTATATATATGTTCTTCAGCAAATCACTAGCAGTTGTTAATTAAGCTATCCCCGTTTTATTTATGATTCTACACCCCAATAATAAAACGAGTTCTCACCCCTTGATAATAAGCATCCAAATCCATGGCAGCAGGGATAAATTACACTACACTTTTTTTTGTATTGATTACATGTATATTTATTTGTCTAATATCCATGTATGCAGCTAGACTAGCGCATTAAAAGACCCCCTAATGAAGGCTCATAACCTGATTACACCCGTTTAAACACTCCTTACCCTGCTTGAATAGAATTTTTTGATACTCAGATTAAGTTAACCTTCGAAATTAATCGTTTAATTAAGATCTTATATAAACCTTCAATTTAAACTACCTTTTTTATTAGCAAGCATTACTTAAAATTATCAGGATATACATTACAATATATAAACTCAAAGTTATATATATTTATAAGTAATAAATTAATCTCATTGACATATTATCTTATACTATAGTATACAGATATACAGTGTATATAGCAATCTGATCTATCAATTTATACTCAGGTAAGTCTATCTATTTTAATTAATCGAGATCGTTATATTGCTTTACAATACTAACTATATAAACCTTGAATAAATAAACCTAACACTTCGCCAGAAGTACCATAATTAACTCAGTATACACGTACTCTAAACTTGACATATCAGATTTAAATATACAGGCATGCCTGAGTTGTTAATTAAAATTTTTATTTATGTATTAAAGTCTAAGGAACTCAAGCAGTTATAATTAATTTAAAAAGAGGATATAGTGGTATCCAGGGTGTTTTTATTAAAAAAGATCGCGTTATTGATCGACGATCTTGATTAAAAGACTTTATAGATTTAACGATTCTTAGCGCAGTTTTTACAGTGTACAACTTGTACACCGCGTAAGCTTTCATTAAAAACACTGGTATAAACAAAACATGTACCATCAAATTGGGAAAAAACCATTGGAATCTGATGTATCATAATAGATTCAGTACAATCAATTTAAGATTAATTGTAAGCCTCGTTTGTCAAACCAAGTAAGTGGTGATAAACAATTGATAAAAATAGATAAAAAACGAGGCACACGGTACGTATTGTATTGTGTATCGATATATAATAAACACGTCGATTGATCATGCTGATATACCACTAATTAACAGTACTGTATACTCAGTATAACAGAATCATTATTTAGATTATTTTTGGCAGGTCATGTTTTGATAGTCTAAATTGGTACCCTAATTGTTTGCAAACAAGCTAATAAGATTAGTAAAAAATTTTAAGTATACTAATTAATTAATATCAGATAACCTTGAAGCTCATAACAGTTAACCAACCAGGTCACGATGTACATTGCAATGATTGACCGTTTAAACTAGCTCTTAGACTCAACTTTTAGTACCACCTTAAAAACAACATGACACCAAACATACTTAAGTTAGTTTCGTACGCCTTTCTTTTAATTTAAAAATAATTAGATTTGATATTAGTTGTCAACTTTGCAACTATTTTTTGCCTCATTTTTAAGATTATTTGGAAAAAATTTAATTACTTTAGTAACCCACAAAAAATATTGTATTTTATATATATATATGCTCAAGCATCATCTACCTTGCAATCATGCCAGATGTATTCTTAATCTAAGGCATTCTAGCTCCGAATATTATCACACATATCCAATGTTTACATTATAAAAAGTGGACAAATCATAATAAATAACTAAATGCGGTACTTGCTGAAAAAATTATCTAGAGTAGAATATTTTTTTCTTCTGTTCCTAAAAGACTCTCAATTATATTTAATAGATGATTTAAGGTGTAAATTCTTGCAAATATTATAATGTAAACCACTGAGCAACCCGATAATAATATACCAGAGGTAAATAAAGTTTTAACTCAAAATAACCTAATATTCAATCATTGTAATTAAAGGTGAGTTTGTAATAAACTTTATTAAGATTGACTTCTTTTCTTTTTGCCCTTACTGAAATAATTCTACCACCTACTTTCTACATGCATGTATACTGCAGTATAACGGCTCAAGCAGGGATCCACTTTTTTTTTTTTTTACCCTTAGTTACCAAAGCTTGAGAGAAAAAAATAAGGGGGCCAAGCTGTAGTTATTTCATTACCGTTGAAGCCATACTTATGATCCAACCCACCGATGCATTAAAAGTAATTAGATTTGGATAGAAAAGATAGAAATCGGCATATAATTACTTTTAATGCATCGGTGGGTTGGATCATAAGTATGGCTTCAACGGTATAGTTCAGTTACCAAAAAAAAAATTATGGTGTCCAAAACATTTATTTTTCAATTAATAATTATTGTATACAAATCAGTATGTTCCAAATAAGATGGTTAATTGATTTTTTTCTTCAATATTGAGTAACTTTGTATATTTTGATTGTATTATTTACTTTCTTTCAGATGTTGTTGATTAGTTCAAAGTCCACAAAAAACCAATCTTGAAATAAACAAATAAAAAAAATAAAATCTGGAGTTAATCGAAATCGGAATCTGATACCGCTGATCTTTTATTTTTTTAACGTTGCTTTTTCTGGATAATAAAATGCTGTGGAAACCCCCTTAATTAAGCTCTTACACCAGCTTGAACGGCTCTATTGCAGTAATAAATTAAAGCGTGTGGATGGTTGAAACATTTATAAAAAATTGACTCTTTAAGCTTGTTTAATTTTTTTTTTTTTTTTTTTTTTTGTGCACGCTGCGTTTTTTTAAGCTTTTTTTCTTAACTGTGTAGACAAATTTCTTTCGTTTAACCTTCTTTTTTTTTTTGAATTGTAATTTGTATATATTTTTCTTTTCTTCATTATCACTTTTTTTTATTTCAATTTTATCTATTATATACCTGCAAATCTCTAAAACTAAAATTAATTGAACGAAACAAACATTTATTATTATTATTTACTTTAATTTATTTCAAAAAAGAACACTTATAACAAACAAGATACTATTTTAGAGTTTTGGTCTTTTGAAAGAATAAATTAAAAAATAATACCCTAATACAAAGTCGCTCCTTATTTTCTAAACTATTTATTTTTTATTCGCTTTTTTTGCTAAAACAGCTGGTTTGTTAAAGTTAACAAAAAAGCCTTCCACTCCTTTACAACTATTTATTATTATAATTATTATTATTATAATTATTATTATTATAATTATTATTATTCAAAAATGTCAATTAATTGGGAAAAATTTATCGAAGTTGAACTTCGAATGGCAGAAAAAGATGATAATGCAGTATCATCAACAGATTTATTAAAAGAACGATTAAGACATGTACAAATTGAAAAACCACCAGAAGAATGTCATCAAGATTTGATGGATTTACCAACTATTAAAGATTATATTAATCAAAGTGATAATAAACCATTTAATGATATACCAAATTTACCAAAATTACAATGTAGTGATGAAGAATTAGAATTATGGGCAGCAATAATTGCAGAATATAGACAAGTAATTGAACAAGTACCAAAATATGCAAATATTATGATTTGGAGTGGTATACCACCAGAATTAAGAGGTAAAGTATGGATGAGTATGTGTGAAGCACATTCAACAACTTTTGAATCATTATATGATAGTTTAGCACAAGAATGGACACCATTTGTTAAAATTATTGGTAGAGATTTAAATAGAACATTTCCAGAAATTCAATTATTTCAAGAACAAGGTGGTGAAGGACAAAATAAATTAGGTAGAGTTTTAAGAGCTTATAGTGCTTATGATATGCAAGTTGGTTATTGTCAAGGTTTAACATTTTTGGCTGGTCCTTTATTATTACATATGAATGATAAAGAAGCATTTTGTGTATTAGTAAAATTAATGGAAGATTATAATGTTAGATCAATGTTTACTTGTGATATGAGTGGATTACAACTAAGAATGTATCAATTTGAATCATTATTATCAACTTTTTTACCAGAATTAAATAATCATTTTGATAATTTACAAGTTAATAGTATTTATGCAAGTCAATGGTTTTTATCATTTTTTGCTGTTACATGTCCTTTAGCTATGTTAGTTCGAATTTATGATTTAATGTTTGCAGAAGGAGCAATTCCAACTTTATTTAGAGTTGCATTAGCTATTTTACAAAGAAATTCCAAAATTTTATTAACATTTGATGATGAAGAACAAATTTTATCACATTTATTAGGTAGACAATTATGGGATGTTTATGGTAAAGATGGAGATTTATTAATTAGTGATATTACAAGTATTGATACCAAAATTTTATCAAAATTAGATGATTTAGAAAAAGAGTATAATGGGAATAATAATAAAGTTAGATCAAGAAGAAATACTATTAAAAAAAGTAATGGATTTTTACCATTTTTATGGAAAAATAATAGTAATAATAATTTAACACGATCTAATTCAAAAATTTCAATTAATACTTTAGATACTGATGATAATGAAAGTGATTTTACAGTTACTGAAAGATCTTCAAGTGCAAGTTCAGTAAGTTCAATTGATTCTGAAAAATTACAACAATTACAAGATTTACAATCACAATTAGAACGAACCAAATTAGCATTAGATAGTGAAAGAAGAGCAAGACAAGCTGATAAAGAAGCAGTTGAAAAATTAATGAATCATTTATCATTAGATACATCAAAATTAGATGATGAATTAATTCAACCTGTTGCAGAAGTTAAATCAAGATTTGGTATTACAGATGAATCTATTATTGCATCAAGTAATTCAACAAATTGTAATTCATGTGAAAGATATTTAATGGAATTGGCAGCTGTTAAAACATCAGAAGCTTGTGCAAGACAAGAAATTGATGAA
>JAJLUL010000027.1:25258-88613 GCA_030564325.1 Blastobotrys capitulatus
AAAAAAAAAAAAAAAAAAAAAAAAAAGAGGCATAACAATATATATAGGAATTGGAAGTCTTTTTATATATTTTTTTTTTTTTTCTTTAGAAAACCAATTTTCATATGAATTATAGAACTTTGTAAAAAAAAGTGTGTGGTATGAATTTAAGCGCGCTATGTTGATGCTTGTTTAAAAACAAATTTTGTTGCGGAATGTAAGTGAGACAATATTCACATGAATGTCTCAAAGGTATAGAGGTTGTACCATTAATTACCTGAGGTATCATTTATTGGATATTAACTACTATTGGTACTGGTAGGTCTATTGTAATAACAAAACGCGATCAAGTTATTTGCGCGTCTAATCATAGAACTCTAACTATGCTGATCAAGCGCTTAATATACATGTCTCTGATATTATAGGAAACCCCTAGTATACTAGCTATATATATAGGATCAATTAACTATTGTTCTATTAAATTCCATTTTCGGGTGAAAGCCTATTATACTCCATTTTCAGGTGAAAATTAATTATTATGGGCATGCAAGCAAAAGTATAAAAAGTCCACGACATCCCCCAAAATTATAATGTATTAGATACAAAAAAAATATTAATTATAATATATATGTAAACTTGCAATTATAATTGAATAATAATAAAGAAGAGATTTTGAAATCGATTATCAAAATATGTACAACTATAGATATATATATACAAACAAAAAAATAATGCAAAGAAAAAATAAATAATTAACTCGAGATCTTCTTCAAGTTAAATTTTGTAAACTAACCAATTCATAATATTTACCTTTTTTATTCATTAATTCTTCATGATTACCTTGTTCACAAATAAATCCTTGATCAAATACAAAAATTTTATCAGCTTTATAAATTGAACTAATTCGATGAGCAACTGCAATAGTTGTTCTATTTTTAACTTGAACAGCTTCATCTAAAGCTTTTTGAACAATTTTTTCACTTTCAGAATCTAAAGCAGATGTTGCTTCATCTAATAATAAAATTTTTGGATTTCTAATTAAAGCTCTTGCAATTGCAATTCGTTGCTTTTGACCTCCTGATAATAATAAACCTTTTGAACCAACATCAGTATCAAATCCATCAGGTAATGATAATATAGTATCATAAATATTTGCCATTTTTGAAATTTCAATTAATTTTTCATCATCAACTTCTTGTTCATTAATTGCCCCCATTAAAATATTTTCTTTAATTGTACCTGAATATAATGTTGGTTCTTGTTGAACTAATGAAATATTATTTCTATAATAATTAATATCAATATCTTTAATATTTTTATTATCTAATAAAATTTCTCCATTAATTGGATTATAAAATCTTTCTAATAATGATATTGTTGTACTTTTACCACAACCTGATGATCCAACTAATGCAACAAACATTCCTTCTTTAATAGTAAAATTTAAATTTTTTAAAACAGGATTTAAAGGTCGATTTGGATAATTAAAATAAACATTTTTAAATTCTATATTACCTTTAAAATTAGTTTCTTTTTCATAACCAGAATTTTCAATATAATTTTTTTTATTTAAAATTAAATAAAAATTTTTCATACTTTTATAAGATTTTGAAATTGATGATGAATGACCAAAAATTTGTCCTGCCATTTGAACACCAAAAATAATTGAATCTAATGCTGTAAAAAATTTTGTTGTATCATTTTCACCAGTTTTCATTAAACTTGATCCATACCAAAATGCTAAACCTAAAATAAACATTAACATTCCTTGTGAAATACCATAAATAATAGCACTTGATAAAACATATTTTTTATTTTTATTAATTTGTCCTTCAACTTGATTTTTATAATGATTCCAAACTTGATATTCTCTTGTTAATGATGCAATTGTTCTAATACCACCAATTGATTCACATGCATAACTTGCACTATCAGAATAAGATTTTTTAACTTTATCTTCTAAATGAGTTAAAATATACATTTGAGAAAATCCACATATAATTAATAATGGTACACAAGCAGTACAAACCAATCCTAATTTCCAAGTATGTGCAATACCAATAGTAATACCAACAATAACAGTAACTAAAGATTGAATAATTTGACCAAAAGTGGCCCCACCAATTGATTCAATATTTTGAGCATCTTTTGATAATGTTGAAATTAATGACCCAGTTGAATTTTCTTCTTTATCAAAAAATTCAATATCCATTGATAAATATTTTTTTAAAATATTAAATCGAATTTTTTTAATTAATCTTTGAGTTACTATATTATAACAACCAACCATTCCAAAAAAAAAAAATAACATTAATACACCAACCATAAAAAAAAAACCTGAATAAAAATTAATATCTTTTCTCATTTGATCATATTGATCTGGTGGTACTATAAATGCTGTAATACTTCTTGCAAATAAAATTGCTAATGCTGGATATCCACCACCACATAAAATTGCACATATTGTACCAAAAATAAAATAAAATTTATCTTTTTTTATAAATTGATAAATATTTTTTATGATTATATTAAATTTTGGAATTTTTTCTTGTTCTTCTAATTCAGTTTCGGGTGTATATTGTTCTTTACTTTCAATTATAATTTCTTGTTTTTCATTAATAATTGAATTTTCAAATTTTTCAATTTCTTGAAATTCAACTAATTTTGAATATTCACCTTTTAAATTTAATAAATCATTATGAGTACCTGATTCAATAATTTCACCTTTATTCATTACAACAATTTTATCATAATTTTTAATAGTACTTAAACGATGTGCAATACAAATAGTTGTTCTATTTACAGAAACTTTATCCAAAGCATCTTGAACAATTCCTTCACTCTTTGTATCTAAAGCAGAAGTCGCTTCATCTAGTAATAAAATCTTTGGATTAGAAATAATAGCTCTTGCAATAGCAATTCTTTGTTTTTGACCTCCTGATAATAATAAACCTTTATCACCAACTTTTGTATCTAATCCTTGTGACATTTGAGAAATAAATTGCCATGCATTTGATTGTTTACAAGCATCAATAACTAATTCTCGTTTTTCTTTTTCATTTAAATTTTCATATTTAGTACCAATTAATCCATAACAAACATTTTCATAAATTGAACATGAAAATAAAGTTGGTTCTTGACTAACTAAAGAAATTTGTTGTCTTAACCATTTAATATTATAATCTTTTATATTAATATCATCAATTTTTATAATTCCATCAATTTGATTATAAAATCTTTCAATTAATCCAATAATTGTTGATTTTCCACTACCAGAAACTCCAACTAATGCAATTGATTCTGATGGATTTATTTCTAAATTAAATTTTGGTAAAACAACAACATCAGGTCTTGATGGATAAATAAATTTAATATTTTCAAAACTAATTTTACCATTAATTGATTCTTTTTTATAACCATCATTAGTTAATGGATCAATAATTGAATTTCTATCAATTGCTTCAAAAATTTTAATGCCACTTGCAATACTACCACCAATTGCTTGGAATGAAGTTGCTGTGTTTCCTAAAACAGAAGATCCAATCATTAATGCTAAAATAACAGTAACAACTTCACCAATACTCATATCACCACTTGCAACAAATCTACTACCTTGAAATAATCCTAATGCATAAGCTTGATAAATTGTTGCCCATAAAACACTAATCATAATAGTCATTGTTAATCCTTGTTTTATACCCCAATTATAATAAATATTTAATTTATTATTAAATTTTGATAATAATTTTGATTGTAAACCAAATGCAAAAGTATTTCTAATTGAACTAATACTTTCTTCTGCAATTGATGATGCTTCACCATAACATTCAGTTGATTTGGTTTGAAATTTAACAACATATGTTGTACCAATTAACATTGTTATTAAAATAGCTCCAAAAATTGATAATAAAACAAATGCTAATTTCCATCCTTTAACAAATCCTATAACAAATGCACAAATAAATGATGAAAATGCTTTTGTATTTTGTTAGTACTTTCTGCTTTTTTAGTAATACTTACCTTCGATAACCATTCCAACTTTTTCACTAATACCTTCTTGAATTTTATTAGTATCACTTGTAATTCTATTAGTTACTTCACCAACTCCTAATTTATCAAAATATGCAATATTTTGTCTTAAAATAGCTTCAATATATTTTTGTCTAATTCTTGCAGTTAATAATTCACCAATCGAAACATTAATTGCTGTTCGAATACTATTAAATACAAAAGTTGCAACTCCTAAATAAACAAAATATAATGTTTTTTCATTAATTTGATTTTGAAATTTATCATTATCTAGTGATGAATCTGTAAAATAATCATGAAAACTATCAACCATTTCATTAAAAATAACAGTAAATAATGGCATTAATACACCAGAAATTGCTGAACAAATATATCCAATAATTAATAAAAAAATATCTAATTTTGTTGCATATCTATATAATGTAAAATATGATATTTTTGGTGTATTAATTTCAATTTGTTCTTTTAAAATTTGGGCTTCTTCTGATGGTAAATTTTTAAATAAATCATTTTCTGATTCTTCTCCTTCAGGAGGTACCGGTATGTCTATTGTTTCTTGTTGTTGTTGTGATTCTTCATTATTTATATCTGCTGATGTTGATACCTCTTGTGTTATTGAGGTTGATTGTTTTTTCTTTTTACCAATCATTATATTATTAAAAAAAAAATGATTGATTTAAATAAACTTTAACTAATTTTTGTGGGGGAAATCATTTATATTTATAAAAATATATAAATTTGCTCACATTAATAAAAAAACTTTTTATATTAATGTTTGATGTTTAATGTAACATAATTTCGGCCAAGAATGAAAATCATCATTGTAGTAGTATAAATATCATTCGCCACTATAATATTATGAGTGGTAGTTGCTATGATAATATTTATTGTTCAAATTTAGTAAAACATTGTACCTATTTTTGTACAATATGAGCATGGATCAAAATGTGATTACCAGGTAGTTACAATAGTTTATTAGAGTAATCTAATAATAATGATTTTCAACACGCGGCTAAGAGGTGAAATCAAATTTAAGCTTGTACCAAACAAACAAAAAAAGTTTTTTTCGCCACCCCTGCGCGGCTGTGCCCACTAGCACAGCACGGCTAGGCTTAAGCAGTTTCCCCTCTAAGCACAGAGCACATCATCGGGACAATTCCAAGAAATTGAGGTTCCGGTTCCGAGAATCGCCATTATTCGTTTTTTTTAAAACTACATATGTATTTGATACTTGAAGTTTTAAGTAACTCTAGCGTTAAGTTTTGAGCTAGAAACGACTTTTTACAATTAATAACATTGACAAATATGTTAAAAATTGCATAACTCACATGTAATTTTCACAAAATTAGTCAATATGACGAATCATGTAAATTCAATGATCGTAACAGTTTCCATGTGCTGCCTAGGTTAACTTTATCTGTCGATATATATCAGTTAATGTATACATACAGTACTACGTATTGCTGTACACAAGACTAACTTACACTGTAGTCGATAGATAGTATTAATTGAATATAGATTCTAGCTATTAACTAATAAATGTATATACGATATTAACTATATATAAATGCATGGATCTTTTCTTAAAATATATTTCCATCCATGATAGCAGTACCGTAAGGTTAACTTCATTATATATGAAATGGTATAGGTATGGTAGGTAACTCCTAGGCTTGCTAGGTTTGATTTTATGCTGGCTATAGCTAGTTAGGATACGCTGCTATCCAGATAAGATAAGTTAACTAATTTAGAGTATAAAATTAATAATTTGTGGGTAACCAAGTGCAGAAAAAAAAATCATTAATTAAGTTACGTTGAGATTGGCAATTTTTCAATAATGGGGATGAGATCTTCGCAAAGATCTTAGACAAG
Source organism: Blastobotrys capitulatus (assembly GCA_030564325.1). Classification (NCBI taxonomy): domain Eukaryota; kingdom Fungi; phylum Ascomycota; class Dipodascomycetes; order Dipodascales; family Trichomonascaceae; genus Blastobotrys; species Blastobotrys capitulatus. The sequence goes on from JAJLUL010000027.1 coordinate 31,139, forward strand.
CTTGATCTCCCGTCAAAGCCGCACAGTTAAGACAGCTTAAATCTTCTTAAGCTTTCGCACGCGTGGGGTTCATGCGATATCGAGTAAAATTTAAACTATTTTTCTCAACCACCATTTGAAAAAAAAAAGTGCAAGCAGGCTTGCTAGTACCCAATACCTTAATAAATTTTTTCATAACTGTGATGAGTCTAGTTGATATAAAAAATAGTCTTAAACTGAAATTTTTATCTCATGTCTATAGTTCTTCCTTTTTTTTTTTTTCTTACCTGATCCCATCACTTGTAGAACAATTTAAACCAACTAACATGGAACTTTTCAATAGTATCTTAGCTAAATTTAAAACTAGAAGATTAGAAACAAAAAGACGTATTGAAGATCGATATTCTTATACAATTCATCATAAAAACAAAAAGAAAAAATCAAATAATAACCAACAGAATTTAGAAGATGAAAGTAGTTTAATATTATCAACAAATAATTCCAGTGATACAACAAATTTAATAAACATTTCAAAAGAAAAAACAAATTGTTATGCATTAATAGAATTTAAAGATGATACATCAATGTTATTAATTTGTTTAAAATATAAATTACAACCATTACAAATACATTTTCGAAAAATTATTATTAAAACAAATTCAAAATTTTTAATCAAATTATATGCAAAATGTTCAAATGATATTGAAAAAATTTATCAACAATCAACTTATTTATTAGCACAAGATTTAATTAGACAGTTTAATAACCAAAATAATACTTTTCAATCTTTTAGTACAAATAATGCTCAGAACAATGAAGAAGATAAAAATGATCAACAAGAAGAAAAAAGATTATTTACATTATTAAGATTTTCAAATGATGTTAATTTATGTCGAGTTGTTAAAAAATATAAATTGGATGTTTTACGATCAAAATATAATAAATGTGTTGTATATATTACAGAAGAAGGAATTGAACAATTGAAAAGAAATCATTTGGTATTAGGGATAGAACCACAACAAGTCGATAATCCAAAAAAATTGGGAAAATTTGTTGAAGATTATAATAATTATTATTTTGATAGAAATATTTTAAATATGAGAAGACATTTCCCACCTGAAAAATCTGTATCACAATTACAAAAAAATAGAATGTCAAGTGCTGCTGCTTCATTAAATTTATATGCTCAGAAACGAAAGAGTATGGTTCAAGGAACTTTGGGTCCAACTGCATTATTTTATTCTCAATTACCTGCATTGAATGCGTAATTGTAAAAATTTGCGAAAGATTGAAAGATCTTTTAAGCGGTGATTGCTGATTAGATAACGCGCGCAGCCTATCATCATCTAGATCTAAGGACCATGACTGTGATAACGGATTTGGGAGTTTAGTATTCCCCAACATTTTTTTACATCGCAAAAAAAAACTTTAAATAACTCAAATAGACGACATAGACAACATAGACAAATAAAGACATTAAAAACCATAGATGATTAGAATTAGAACTAGAATTCTTTTGCAAAACAATTATCACATTATTAAAAGATTTCAATCAACAAGTACAAAGCCCACAGAACGCGTTAGATGGTTTTATGCAACAGATATACCGTTATCCAAACCATCATATTTTAATTATAAACCATCAAAAGAAGCAACCAAATATGTACCATTTAATGAATCAGACTCAAGAAAATTAGAAGATTCTTTTATAAATAATAATAAAAATAAAATCTTAGTTAAAGAAGATAAATTATTTCAAGTTGATTTATCAAAAAGAGTATTAGGACCTATTTATTGGGATGGACCTGAATATCAAGTAAGAAGAGGAACATGGTTTTATACAAATAATATACCAGTTAAAGAAAAAATTGTTGAAGAAATTGAAAATATTCTCAAAACAATAAATAATAATAATAATGAAGAAAAATCTTTTGAATTAAAAAGTATAAATGGGAAAATTAAATTTAATAAAGAATTAGATTGTGCATGGTTACAATCAGAAGATCAAAGTACATTAGATAAAATATCAACATTTGGTGGTGGGACGAAAATTATGAAAGGATATAAACAACAAGAATCTAAAAAAAATGATGAAAATATGTTTTCAGCAGTTGGTAATAAAATTGAAAATTTAATGGATCCCAAAAAGAGAGAAGTTAATGCAGAAAAATCAATGGAAGTTCAAATTAAATATGATTTTGATAATCCAGAAGATTTAGAAGATGATAGAGAAATTGATCATTTAGTTTTATGTGTTCATGGTATTGGACAAAGATTATCACAAAAAATTGAATCAGTAAATTTTGTTCATGATATTAATGTTTTTAGAAAATTATTAAGACAAGTTTTTGAAAATAGAGATGAATTACAACATTTAGTTTATCCAAGTGAATCATTAAAAGAAAATAAAGATAATAAAGAAAAAAAAATGAAAAATAATAAAGTTCAAGTATTACCTGTATTATGGAGACATGGAATTAAATTTGACATGACAAAAGATGATGTTGGAGATGAAATGAAGGTTACATTAGAAGATGTTACAATTGATGGGATTAATGCATTAAGAAGTGTTGTTGGAGATGTTGTATTAGATGTTTTATTATATTATCAACCATTTTATAATAAACAAATTATTAATACAGTTACAGAAGAATTAAATAGAATTGTTAAAGAATATAAATCTCAACATCCAAATTCAAAGACACCAAAAATTTCATTAATAGGACATTCATTAGGTAGTGCAATTTGTCATGATATTTTATCACAACAATCAACAAATGAAGTTAAATTAGAATTTGAAGTTGAAAAATATTTTGCTGTTGGAAGTCCATTAGGATTATTTAGATTAATTGATGATAAAAGTTCATCAATGTCAAAAGTTATTTGTAAAGAAATTTATAATATTTTCCATCCTTGTGATCCAGTGGCTTATAGAGTTGAACCATTAATTAGTTTAGATTCTGCTCAATTACCACCAGAAAAAATTCCATATGTTCAAGGTGGTTTAAAAACTCAATTAGAAGAGTTAGGTAATTTAACAAATAAAATTACTGAATCTGCAAATACAATTTGGAATACAATGAGTAATACATTACCATGGGTTGATTCTTTTGCCAAAATCCCTGATACAAAAAATCAACAACAAATTCAACAACAAGAAAATGAAAAAAATAAAGATAATGAAAAGATTCAAAAATTAAGAAAAAAAATTGAAAATGATTTATTAAAAGTTAATAAAACTGGTAGAGTTGATTATCAATTACAAGAAGGAGTTTTGGATATTTCTTTAATTGCAGCAATTGCATCTCATGTTTCTTATTTTGAAAATGAAGATGTTGCAAGTTTTGTTTTGAAAAGTTTATATTATAAATAAATAAAATTTTAGATAAATCAATATTTAAAGAACAAAATTAGTTAACCAATATTCATGAATTCTTGTATCATTTGTTAATTCTGGATGAAATGATGTACCTAAAATATTATCTTGTTTAACAGCAACAACAACTTCTTGATCTTTTCTTAAAACTTTACCTAAAATTTCAACTTTATTACCAACTTTTTTAACTACTGGTGCTCTAATAAATACACATTCATAAGAATCTTTTAAAAATGGTAAATCAACATTTGCAACAAAAGAATCTAATTGTCTACCAAAAAAATTTCTTTCAACAACTGCATCTAATCCTTTAATTAATTCTTGTCCACCTTCTTTAACACTTGTTGCTTCATTTGCTAATAAAATTAATCCTGCACAAGTTCCCCAAACTGGTTTTTTATCAATATTAACAAATTTTCTTAATGGTTCTAATAAATTTGATCTTTCTGCTATTAATGACATTGTAGTTGATTCACCACCTGGGATAATTAATGCATCACATTGATTTAATTGTTCTATTGTTCTTACTTGTAAAACTTTACTTTGTGATGTTTGGAATTTGGTTTGTAAAAGTTTTTCCAACATGTTAACATGTTCAATAAATGCTCCTTGTAATGCTAAAACTCCAATAGTTCTGTTACTTTGTGTTGTTGGTGAATCTGTAGTCATTTGTTATTCTTTGAGATGATGATGAGAATTAAGAAAGAGAAAAAAAAAAACTGGATATTTTGAAATATATATTTTCAAACATTAACCCGGAGATATATATAAGATAGTAAAACTTTTATTGGTAAATTCAAGCTTTTCTTGAAATAAGTAACTTAAACTTCGTATTTGATCTATAGAGAAATTAAATACCGTTAGACTTATTATTATCAATTTTCTTTATATTGTCTCAGTTGTTTTTTTTTTTTAATTGTAGAAAGATAATTCATTACCAAGGTAATATAGTATAAAAATCATTGACTCGGTAATCTCATCTCATTCTTGAAAACTCGCATTTTTATTGTGGCTGGTTCTAGCTATTTTGGGGGCACAAGCAAAACATGAAGCTTTTGAAAAGACTGCATTATTTCTTACATTGATAGTGATAATGATAAAAAAAAAAATAAACTTGTCATCAGGTTCAAAAGAAGAAAAAAGTGAAATTTTCTTGTCATGATAATGAAATAAAAATAAGCAAAGCTTAAATGTATAACACGGTTCTTGACTGCAATTGGGGGGTTAATTATATGATAATCCGTATGGATGTAAATTTAGCGTATGTTGCCGGCCGCGTGCCACCATTTTGACTCACCAAATCAAATCGCTTAGAATTCTACAAGTACCGTGTAGATCGCTTAACTAAGCTTGAATAGAATATTTATCTGATTTGGTTATTTTTGGTCTTAAGATCAAAAAAAAAAATTGTTTCTAGGAATTGCCGAAATATAACTTTTTCAAAACATTAAACTATCATACCAGTATTAGGACATGGTTGCAATACCATTGATATTATTAAACTTTAATATTATCATCAAAATTGGTTTGGAATAAAGTTTATAAACTATTGTTTTATTCGTTTAGAATACGTTGGTATTTTATAGCAATTATATGATGATGATATAATTAATAATCAATAATGAAAGAAAAAAAAAAAAATACGAGATGGTTATTATAAGTTATTATTAAGCTAACTATGAGAATAGTTTCTATTAATTAGCATATAAGTTTTATTAAATTTAATAATAAGGATCTATGATAAACGATGAGAAGAGAGGGGATGATGATCTTGGTTTATGGAGAATTCATAACCTGAAGATTATAGTTAATTCAATGATATAATTTGTATATATACATATATCTATGCAGCTAAATACAGCTATAGAGAATATATTGACGATATGATTATAATCATAGAGTCAATTAACACCATAGTATACATATGTTAATTATAGCTATCGTTTTTTATAGCAAATTAAGAATATAAATAAAAACTATAATACTATCATGATATATATCAATGATGATAAGTGATTTTCGGCATTTGATTGATCTAATATATATATAGCAATACTTAATCTATATCAAGATGGTTCATAAATTTTCTGATAAAATAGCCTTAATTATAATCTTCTGATGCTATACAGGTGCACTTAAGTAATAATAAAAGACGTATACCATTTGCTGATAATAATTGATTGTATATTATTGGCAGATTAATTATTATCTTAACCAAATTAATTGATATTGATTTAAAAGTTCTTCAAGTATTTTAATAATTTTATTGATTCATGTTCGGTTTACTATTAATACGCGTTCAAAATCACAAAAATCTCGGAGAATCGGACATCATATATACAACTTATCACAGCCTAGTTTAAATAGTGCTTAAGCTTTAAAGTGCATGCATGCAGCAGCACTGATTAACTGATGCTTGAAAAATTATTATGCTGCTTGAATCCATAATTTTTCAAATTTCAATAATTTAATTATAGTAAGCATATTATAGGCATGAATTTTTTGTTGATTTCTTATCATTATAATCTTCCAATCAAATTTATAAATTAATGAATAAAGTTATTAACTAGTCCTTTTCTAAAATAATAACTGATTTTTTAGTAGTGGTGTGACAAAAGATTTTGTAGATACATCTGCATATTATACCTGCCCATGAAAAAAAAAAAGTTGGTCTTCCCCCAAAAAGAGACTTTCGATACCTGGTAAGAGATTACCAGATGGCACAATGAGAAACAATTTGGTTTCACCTGAGCCAAATCAGAATCTTTTAGTTCTTAGCATTTTATAAATTTTTGGTGGATATATTATTAGAGTAACAGTATGTATAAAAATTTAATTGGGGGATCTATCATTGGTATACGTATTTGAGTATTAGGCTTCCTTTATCATACCAATTAAAAGGGGACCTTTTTTTAAAATAAGACATATAGTTCAGCCCTGATTTTTATAAAGAACCGTGGTAATTCTAAATTTAAGCCAATTTCGGTAAATTTATGTTAATTGTATACCTCAATTAATACCTGGTAATATTGATCTCAAACACTATGTGGAAATAATTCACCGTAAACAACCGAAATTTATGCAACTGGATATTTATTATACATATTATTCAAACCTTCAACATCACCATCATATGTTAGATTTTGTAACCAATGTTTAGTAGTAATTGATATGAATTATAATTTAAAACAGCAACTAATCAGAGTTGAGTAAAAAATTTTACTTTACGAAGACTAATTATAAGTTTATTGACTGATATTTTAACGCAGTACTCGTATTTTATCATCATATATAGCCCTATATACATACCGTATATATATATCAATTTAGAATTATACCATCAATTGATCGATACTTATTTATTGGGAAGCTCTTGTCCAATAATGAAATACCTATATCTAAACTATATAGTATATAATAATTTTATACGAGACTATAACATATATATATATATATATATATTATAGCTCAAACCGTTATATATATATTGACAGATTTCCATACGATGATATATGATAGTTTATAATAATTTATCATAACATTTAGCAAATACAAGTTCAAACAGCTCTATTAACAAGCTAAAATAGACCTCCAAAATGTTGAAATACGTCTCTATTATAACTATGAATTTGTTAACCATTTCTATAAACATCGTTATATTCATGAACGACAATCATTTGTTGAAAATATCTTAGAATTACAGAGTACAATCTAGAAAATTGATGGACTCTGTTAAATCTTTTCTAACCACTTTAAACAACTTAATGATTCGTGGGGGATAGAAGAATAATATAATTTTGTCGATTAGAAAGTTCAAGTTTATTTTTTCAAGGTCGATTTTTTAGTAGTTTGAAAATTTGAAAATGTTAAAGAAATAATCATAATAAGTAACTTGAATTGACATGATAGACTACTAACAAAATTGTCTAGTAGTTCGGAGAAACTTTCCAAACACAACAAAGCTACCTTAGTTAGATTTGGACTTAGATGGATGGTGTGGTAATATTTTTCTTTTAAGCGAAAAGACCAACAAATCTCTTGAACCTTTTTTTTTACTCGGGACTCTAATAAAAAACCAAAAATTTAAATTTTCCACTTCACGCGCGGCGGCGGCGGGAAAAAAAAAAATGATTCACAACTAATTATATTATTACTGCTTGGTAAATGTTTCACTGTTCTACAAATTCAAATTCCAAAAAAAAAATAAACTTGAACGAGATAATAATAATACAGACATGGCTTATCCATTAACAACTTATTATAGTTCTCTAGATCAATAACAAGAATGATATTAAGAAAAAAAGATTATAAATATTCTCTTTTTTCCACTAATTTATCAATCTTTTTTTCTTTTCTCCTTTTTTCATCATCAAAACACAACAAAACAAAACAAAACAAAACAAAACAAAACAAAACTAACTAACAAAAAATAAAACAAAAATGACTACTGATTCAACTACTTCAAAACAAACTGGTGCTTATTTAGCACAAATGTTAAAAGGTGGTGTTATTATGGATGTTACTAATGCAGAACAAGCAAGAATTGCTGAAAGAGCAGGTGCATGTGCAGTTATGGCATTAGAAAGAGTTCCAGCTGATATTATTGCAGAAGGTGGTGTTGCAAGAATGTCTGATCCACAATTAATTAAAGAAATTCAAGAAGCTGTTAGTATTCCAGTTATGGCAAAATGTAGAATTGGACATTTTGTTGAAGCACAAATTTTAGAAGCATTAGAAGTTGATTTTATTGATGAAAGTGAAGTTTTAACTGCTGCTGATGAAGTTCATCATATTAATAAAACTAAATTTAATGTTCCATTTGTTTGTGGCGCTAAAAATTTAGGTGAAGCATTAAGAAGAATTCAAGAATTTGGTAAAACTAATGGTTTTATTAGATGTAAAGGTCAAGCTGGTAGTGGTAATGTTGTTGAAGCAGTTACTCATATTAGAGCAATGAAATCACAAATTGCAAAAGCAAAATCTATGGATGAAGATGAATTATTTGTTTATGCTAAAGAATTACAAGTTCCTTATTCTTTATTAAAAGAAACTGTTGAATTAGGTAGATTACCAGTTGTTATGTTTGCTGCTGGTGGTATTGCAACTCCAGCTGATGCTGCTTTATGTATGCAAATGGGTGTTGATGGTGTCTTTGTTGGTAGTGGTATTTTCAAAGGTGAAAATCCTGAAGAAAGAGCTAAAGCTATTGTTGCTGCTACTACTAATTATACTGATGCTAAAATTTTAGCAAAAGTTAGTGCTAATTTAGGTCCTGCAATGGTTGGTAGAACTATTGAAAGTTTGAAATTAACTGGTGAATATAATGATAAAGAATATTAAAGAGTTTATTATTTTAAATTTTCTTTAAATTATTTATTTTTAATTTTTCAAGATGGGGTTTTTGACTTTTTTTATTTGTTCATATTTATATTTATTATCTTTTTAATTCTTCCATAGTTGAATTTGAAATATTTTTTCTTGGTATTTTAAAGTGTTTGTGCATTGGTGTAGTGTATGTTTAATTTTTTGTTTCTATATTATGTTAAAAATTTAAATTAATATAATTTATTCTAATGATCATCGATGATCATTTAATGTAGCCATAATCATGCATTGAATACATACAGTACATCTATCTGAGCTGCTAGCTATAGCCTATATAGCAGAGTGTCATAATATTAATATTAAAGGTTTATATACAATTGTACCTGTATATATACAGGTACATGTACATTATATGAATACAACATAATTCTTTTGATGTTTTACAACTAACTTAAACCCATGGCATGTAATTTAACAGAGCTCTGCAACATTACACATTTATCTATATCATGATATATATATTGTATATGTATATATGTATGAAGTATAATGATATCGATCAACTAGCTACTTATTTTTAGATCGAGATATATGAAGATTTCTTATAATTTATAGTTAATACATACATATATCTAGCCATTATAGATGTATATACTGATGATATATCCTGATGATATATACTGTATATACATGTACTGTATATATATTACCGGTATGTACATTAAATTTGTACACCAGCTGAACATAGTATATTTGTAAGCATATGCGATTATATATGAATATCATTATTGCAACAATTATACTATATATCATCAATTGGTTTACCTCGATCGTTGAAAACTGCATGCATGAGCTCATATGTATATAGCCAGGTTGAAAGTTATTTAAATTATCTTCCATTAAAACGTGCAGTATTTATTCCAATTATCTTTAGTGAATAGGTGCACTGTCAGTAGCTACTACCGGTACATATATATATACCTGGGGACCGGTACCAACTACCGGTAAATTCTATAATGTATCTGAATCAGTTTCAGTATATCGTGCGGCTTAAATATTGAGATGAGATCAGGTAGTGCTATAGCTGAGCTTGATCTGGCCGCGCTATAAATCGATCGGTTGATCTTGCATAGACAAAAAACACTAACCTTACCACTTTATTAGTTACTTGCTAAGGCTAAATAAAAGAGTTGGAAGATCAATTTGTTACAAAACTCGTAGCTGGAATTCCCTGGATTGAAGGGGGTTTTTTTTTCCCTGCTATACTCACGCGCACTTGAATTATAAGCTGTATTATTTTAAGCATAAATATTCCATGTTTTAGATTTTGAGAACTAGATCTAGACATCAACAAATCTACCACAAAAAAAAAGTCAAAAAAAAAAAAAAAAAAAATACTAATAATAAGCTGTTTTCAACTTTTGAAACTTTGAATTATAACACCAACAATGCCTTTCAACAATTTACCAAATGAAATCAAACATTTAATCTGGAAAGAACTAGTTATTGATAGTTCAGTTCCATTCTTAGTTAATCGAAAGGATATCAGCAGAGCATCATTAAAAGTTGAAACTAATTATTTTTTGGTTAATAAAGAATGGTTACATGGGGTAATTGATGAATTATATAAACATGAAAGTTTATTTTTATTATTCCCTTTGAATAATTTGGAAGGCTATTTAGGTCAAAATGATTACAAAGAACAATTGAATAGAATTATTGATATATATGTATCCAAAATTTACAAATATGTTAAAGAACATCAATATATGTATAGTAATTGTATTGATATTTTTTATCTTCTTGAACATTATTATACTGGAAATAATATCAATAAAAATTATGGATATTTTTTCAATGTAAAAGAAGTTGAAATTCATGAGAGTGGTTATAAAAATGGGTTTTTTGATTTATTTGATAGGAACAAACTGAAAAAAATTACAATTGTTGGCCAAGGTTTCAAATTGGATTCAATTTTATCAAATATTAAATCATTATATAATAATGTTGTTGATTTACCATTTATTGAATTTGAATATTCTACTTGTTCACACGATGGATGTTTCACAAGTTCTAAACATGTTGATGGTTATAAATTTGTTGATAAAGATCTTATTATTAATGAAGTATGCAAAAATAGAGCAAAATTGGATGTTAATACATTGACTATTATCAATCAATTTACTTTGAAATCTTTATGTATCAGACCATCATTAATTTGTGATATTGATGAAGAAGTGATTAATAAAACTTGGGATAATTTAGAAACGTTACATGTTAGGTTTACAATTAATGACACAAAAAATGATTTACTCAAAGTTTTTAACAATCTCAAATCATTAAACCAACTAGAATTAGATTGGGAAGATGTTTATTTGGATTTTTTAGATGAAGTGGATATAAATTTAGGGTCGGATACTAATATTCATAATGGTGAGAATCTAAACCAAATAAATCGAATTCAAAAAGCTAGGTTACATGCTTCAGTATTGGCAAATATTATTAAAACTATTCACGCACCAAATTTAAAAAATTTTATTTTTGGTCAAAAATTTTATAAAAGTGATTTAGAAAATGAAAAAACTGCCAGAATTGTTAATATTATCGGTGAAAAATGTCAACAAATTAAACGATTAAGTTATAACCCCACACACATATTTGAGGACTTGGATTTTGAAGGTCATAATAAAATGATTCCAATTAATTATCAAAACTTTCCGAATTTAGAACATTATTATATTCATGAATGTGAATATACCTTATTTGGATGTTTAGGGCCTGCCTTTACCATCCGTTAAAGATTTCAAAATTGGGAAAGTTATTGGAGGGTTAACAAGTTTAGGATTAAATTGCAGAAAACTAAAATCTTTTGAATATTGTGCATTACCTTTTACATCAGATGATCTAAAATCTATTTTGAATTTGGTTGATAAAGATCCATCATTTGTTTTATTTCCTTCTTTACAATTGGTTAATTGTGGCCGTGGTATATGTGACCCACCATTTGATGTAACCAAAAAGATTTCAGATAAAACTATCGGAAATATGAAATCAGACGTTCGATGGAGGGGCAATAATTTATTTTTGATATAATTCAAAGTTTTGAAGTTGGGATTCTAAAGTTGATCATTTTGGAAATTTAGATGGTCATTGCAAATAATATTGTTGATAAGAATTAGTAGTATTATTATATTGAACGTGGCATGTGTACAGCTACTAGGTATGAATTTAAGTGGATGTATATGCTATAAACAAAAAAAAAAAAAAAAAAAAAAAAAAAAAAAAAAAAAAAAAAAAAAAAAAAATCATGTAATTACAAAATATTTTTCCTTAATTCTGTAGAAGCTGTTTTGAATGACAAATTTTGCTGCACCAATATTATATCTTTATACGTAATCGAGCTTGTGGCTGGTACACTATGATCAATGTGCTTCTGCTATAAACCCTATAGCTAATATGAAACAAATCGGAACTAACTATAACATGGAATAACTTAGCTATAGTGTACAAAACGAGTGGAGATTAGAAACAACAAACGGAACATATCTTTAACTGCATCTAACCAAGTATCTATTAAAAAAAAGCTCCACAACAAAATAAGGAATTAATAGTTGAAAAGTGAATTATATTAGTATAATGTTATTGTGAAAAATAACATAATAGTGATAAAAATAATAAATGCTAGATAAAAATAAATAAATAAATAATAATTAAAAAAAAAAAGAGAGATTTATCAAAGTCTCTATAGTTAAAAGTTTTTTCTGTTTTTTTGTTATACTGAACATTTTTTAACAACAAAAACACTAACATCACAAAATGCAGAATTTTTCCATTGTTTAATTTTAGTAATTCCTTCAATTAATTTCAATAAAGTTTGACTTGAACTTAATCCAGCATTACCTAAAGCATTTCTTAACCATTCAACTTCTTCATTTAACCATCTATAACCCCAATCATTAATTTCAAAATCATCAAATTGTTCAGAATATAAAATTTGACAATTTTTTAAATTTTTTTGAATTATATCTAATTGTTGATTATAATTTGGTATATTAATTTGGGGACTAATAGAAATTTCTTCACATGCTGTTGTATTAATCATATTTAATGCTAATAATTGATGTAACGATAAATCAATACAAGGTAAAACAGATTGATCATATAATTTTTTTGAAGTTGGGAAACAAATTACTAATAAACCATTTTCGTTTAATTCTTTATATCTTGAAGTTATTATTGCTTTAAAATCCGGTAATGTATGAGTTGGAATAACATGAATTGAAATAGCATAATTTATTGAATTTGGTGGTACTGCTAATTTATTTGAATCATTTGTATCAACATTTAATGCAAAATTATTATAAATTAATGATCGATATTTTTCTAATCGTTGATTTGATTGTGTTTTGTAATTGATTTCAAATCGATGACTTGTACTTGATAATTGTTTATGTGATGGTATAATATGAGTAATTTGTGCTTGAATGTTTTTATAATTAATTGCATTATTATAATTATGAAATTCTAATAATAATGGAATAATATATAAATATGGTGTATCACTTGATGAACAAACTGAAACTATTCTTAATGTATCATTTGGTTGAAAATTTGGTGAATATTCTAATAAAATTTGAATTGCTTTTGTTAATACTTTTGAATCATTAATTAATTCGAGATCTGATGTTGATATAACTTCTTCAACACCTTGGACAACTTCTTTATTATTATTGATACTAGGGGTGTTTGCTAATTTTCGTAATGTTGCATTAACTTCTGGACTTGATGGGGGGCTACTAAAATTTAAGTTAACATTTAATTTTGAAAGTGATGTTGAATGTGTTGTTGTACACATTGTAGCAGTTGTAGCCATTCTTTTATTTTAGAATATTGAATGCAAGTAAAAGAATAAGAATGTGCTTATGAATTTGGTAAATTTTTCAAATCAAAAGAGAAAGAGAAAAAAATAAAAAGAAGGGAAGGAAATAATGGACATTATATATAGATTTTGTTATTAAAGTTTTAGAAAGGTACAATATAATAATGCACTCGCCTGAATAATTGTAAAAAAAAAGTTTTAAAGAGCAAACATTTTGCGACTACATTTTGTCTTTTTCTTGTACCCGAAAGACCTTTTTTATGTTTAAAAAAAAAGTTTAAAATTTCATATTGATACATTAGTTTGTTATTAAGGATATATGTATACGAAGCATGAAGAAAAAGAGTATTGATACACCTTAAAATCTCTTAAGGAAAGTAAAAAAAAAAAAATGTCTCGATAATAATTTCCACTCTAAGAAAGTGGTGCAGTGAAAAATAGAGAGCAGAAAAAAAGTTCTCGATCGTACCTTATCCTCCCGGTGTATCTCACTAACTTTCTTTGCTGTTATACAGTAGACTTAAAGGGAAAGATAAAAGCTTGAGAAAGGAAAAAAAAAAAAAGAGTTCCAAGTGTCTCAGATTTTGTGTTCTATTATAGTAGTACTAATAGGTGCATGAAACTTTTTTTTTACCTCTTCCAGTAATTATCAATTGATTTTTACTATCATAGTACTTTTTGTTACTTCAGATTGGCTCGTTTGCTCGTTTTTTTTCTTAGGGTAACCAACCCAAGAAAATAGACCCTGTTAATTAATAAAATACTACTGTAGATCGTTTATCAACAGTTTTTATCTATAGACAGATTATAATTTATAAATAGATTTTAATAAACTATAATTAAAAATAATCTATTGATCAATTGATCTTATCTAAACAGCTGGATTTATAATTAATGCTACCTTCATATACATATGCCATGGGGAATTTAAAAGTGAATTATAGTACATGTATAAAGTTTTCCATCAAGGGGAATATGCCAAAAACAAATTAACTGTAATAGCTTTGTAAAACAGGTACAAAAAATATTAATTACTAATTGATAAGCTTTATTATATATTAAAGGTGGATCATATTATATTTATAAAAAAAATTACTTATAATACCCACAGTATACTATAGCATTGTGCATGCATAATTGTAATAAAAGCTTAACAACTTAACAATGTCAATCTGAGCTGAACAAACTTGTTTACACACTACAATCTACCACTTTTTTAAAATAAGATTTTTTTATGTAAATATGGAGGCATCATGTATAATTTTTTTTTCAAAATGTAATGCGAGAGAGTATCAAAACTAATAACTTTCTCAATGATATATACCAAAACAAAGAATAAATAAACCGGAGCCGGCAGTTCCTAAAAGAAAAAATATTTAAATAAAAGCCGTTTTTTTCTGGCGCATGGCAGGCATGTCAAGCAGCAGCTCTTAGATCTAAATATGTGGCTAGTAATAATGACGCCGCACAAGCCATCGCGATGGCTTGTAGATCCCGTCCAGAGAAAAAAAAAAAATTTTTTTTTTCCACCACCACTTATTATTTCTATCCTATCCAATTGGTTCTCCGAATTTAGGGTACAATATTTTCCTTCAATACCCTGAAATTCAAAATACAATATATTGTTATATGTAACTAATGAAGAAAAAATGGTAGTACTATGGTAACTTCTTTGCTGCAAAATAGAAAAGTTTTTTTACTCTTTCAATTTCTATTATTATCCGAATCATAATGGGCAAATATGAGTTAAAATTTACTATTATTTTTACCCCAAGAAAAAAACAATAAAAAAAAACTCAACTACTAATACCGATCTGCTTTTTAAAAAAAAAAAACTTTACCAGGCTGCATTCATGGAGTATAGTGGTTATATAGTCTATAGATTGGCCTTAACTGCAGTAGTAATAAAGTTTTAAACTTCTAGATAAGCTTTTTAAGATGGTATAAATGGAGAATAAAGAAGAGCGTTTTTTGTGTTCGGGTTTAAGAAACATGTGGAACATAGAAAAAAAAAAAAAAACAAGACGCATTTGGTTACTTAATTGGGACCTTTCTTTTTGACTTAAAATTTACTTTCCCCGATATAGATCTATATATGTTTAAAATCTATTGTATTAGATTTGAATTATAACAGTATCTTATCCATTATTTATATATCAGCTTGGAATATTGATATGTAGCCACTATAAACACAATTTAAAAGTTTCCACAGCTATGTATCCCTTCTATGCATTTCATAACAGCTGGGATTACTATGAAGAGAATACCGGTAGCCGTTCTCGAACCAATTCAAACATGTGCACAAGATGTATATATGTTCTATAGAATACACATAATGTTTGTACTGTATATGGTTATTGCTCGGTGTTGATAGCATTTTAGAGTTTAATCACTCCATAATATATCAATCAATTGTCAAAAGGAGAAAACAAACTCGTGCCTGGGATCTATAGACTAAGAAATATTATAAGGAGAAGCATCTAATTTACTTAAGGTCATTAGTATTATTAAGTATATAAATAGTATTATAAGAAATTAAAAAAAAAAAGCATCATGCAATAACAATAATAACAAAGTTTTTTTTTATTACAACAAATCATCTAAACTTTTTTCAGAATCTTTTTTAATCAATTCAAACATTCCTTCCGGCATAATTGGATTATTATTTGAATCCAAAACATATCTAAATGGCATTTCAGTAGATTCATATTTATTAAATTTTAAATCTGGATGATCAACAAAATTAATGTCTTCTAATTTTTTTTTTTCATCGCAAATGATTTTGGTCACTCTAACTGCAGTATCCGTTGTCATTTGAATTGGTCCTAATCTTCTACCCTCGAAACCATGTCTTCTCAATTCCCCAGTACGGTCGCGAGGCGGGTCGTCTCCCAAGATGCCACCGAATACAAAATATTCAAATCGTTCATTATCACTTGGCTCGAAATCTTTTTCTGCACTTGGATCCAATAAACATACTTTAGTTTTATCAAATGATGGATCAAATTTTTCTAGTTCTGTAACATCACATTGCGTCATTTGAATTCCTGCTTGTTTAAATTCTTGTGGAATTTCTAGATTTGGAGAAATTGATGATAAAATGAAGTTTTCTTTACCAACATCTCTAGTGATTTGTAAGTATTCTAATTTGACCCAGTCGGAGATTCCTTCTTCCATATGTTCAATTACAAATTTAGGCATTTTTTTAATTTTCTTGTAGGTATATAGTATTCTTTTAGTTGTTTCTTGTAGAAATGTAATATTTTTAGTTCTTTCTTTGTAGGAATGTAGTATTTATTTAGTTTTTTCTGTAGGAATATGGTATTTTTGATAAGATCAAGTTTTTTTTTTCAGATGGTGAATTTTTTTTTTTTTTTTTTAGGTGGTGGAGATCTTGGAATTTTTTGAACGAGATTTGTCGGAGCCGATGAAAATGTTTACGCCCTTACAGCTTGAATACTGCTTAAACATGCATACCAGCTTGGCTAGTCAAGCCCAGTTGTAGTTACTTAGGCAGACCCATAGGAATACAGCAACAACAGTCTACTCATTGTATACGACTGGTTTTTTCCCCGACAAATATTCTGTCGCGTCTCTTTATAATATAATTCATCAAACGCTACTACAAAATTATGACTAAACCAAATATAACAGAAGCAGAAGAAGCGACGTTACAAAGACTAAGATCATCTATTTGGTATACAGTTGAACAGATTGTACAAGAAGAATGTAAAGAATTAGGAACTGAAGCAACCCCACAATTTATTGCAAGCTTAGCATCACTAGTTTTCAATCAATGTAGTAAGTATTATTTTTTAAAGAAATTTATACTAACTAGAATAATAGTAACAATGGGTGAAGATTTAGAGAGTTTTGCAAAGTATGTATTTTAAAAAGAAATGAAAGACTTAATACTAACAAATATTATTATAGTCATGGTAAAAGGAAAACAATTAATACAGATGATGTATTGATGGTTTGTAGACGGAATGATGGTTTGAAAGATGCTATTTCAGAATATGTTGAATCATTGAAGGAAAATGAAGATTAGACTTATGACATGAAATGTTTTTCTGGGGAATTTCGTGATTTTGTGGTATCAGCATTGGATTTGACTGCCAGTAAAACAATAAGTTTGTTTATTTGATAAAAGGAAAGGCTGTGTCAAGTGCACCAAGAATACTCTAGTTTTGACTTGCATCGTAAACTAGCAGCAATTGATTTTGCGAGTTATCACTTTATCCTGTATTTTGTGTTAGCAATCCAATATCATAGTATTTGAATTAAACGATAATATATACTAAATAATTTACATATCGCTCCGATGCATTATTCGTTATGGCACTACTTTATTTTCAAAACTTGACCATTTCCTTGTCAAGGATATCAATAATAGTTGAATCTCCAAACTATTCCGTTCTTTGAATAATCAAGCCTATAGTTATAAAACAAGTAGTGTGCGGCTTGGTAGACTACTTTTTACTAGCTGTACTACCAGGTACCCCAAACTCAAGCTGCACTAAACCTCCCAATAAAACTCTACGCATTTTTAAAAAAACCAACTTAACAATACTTAACCATCGGCACCGATCCCACAAGACACAAAAAAAATTTCGTCAAAAAAATTATGGACGACAAAAATTTTTTTTTTCAAAACCATCAAAATTTTTCAACACATTTGATCAACTAATAATAAATCATATTAAAGCATAAAACATGGCATCACGGCGACTAGCTATGTCACTACGACCTATGGTCGCTAGAATAACACAACGAACATTCACAACCACATCAATCAGATTAAATAACACTAACAACGTCAGTAAAGAATTAAATAACAAAATGAAAGAAATGATTCGAGATTATGAACAATTTAATGGGTTACAATCATTAGGTTCAACAAACCAAGAAACACAAGAATTTGTTGAATTCAATTCAAAAGAACATAATTCACCAGAATTAGATCGATTAAGAGTAGTTCCCAAAGATCGATCATTTTATATGGCAAATCCACCACATGAAGAAATTATTAGAGAATTAAATGAAATTTTACAAGCAAATATTAATATTCCAACAATTTCAAAAGATCAAGTTGATAATAAAACTACATGGTTATCACAAGATGAATATAAAAGTATGTTGGGTGGAGAACATTTTAGACCAAAATATTATAAAAGTTTATTAAGATTATTAAATCGATTATGTATTATGGATCCTCAATTAATGCCAACAAGTGTTAGAGAAGCAATGAATCCTTTTACAAAAAGAGTTAGTGATAGTTTTACTGAAAAAAAATATCCAACTTTAGATCATTTAGGTAGAGCTATTGCAGTTGGTAGAAGAAAAACTAGTTCAGCAAGAATTCAAATGGTTAAAAATAATGATCAAGTTCAAGGTCAAATTTTAATTAATGGTAAAAATATGACTGAATATTTTTATAGATTAACTGATAGAATTAATATTTTATATCCTTTACAAGTTTGTAATATGGAATCAAAATTTAATATTTTTGTTACTGTTCAAGGTGGTGGATTATCAGGACAATCTCAAGCAATTGCTCAAGGTATTGCAAGAGCTTTAGTTATTCATAATCCATTATTTTTAACAAGATTATCAAGAGCTAAAGTATTACAACGAGATTCTAGAATTAAAGAAAGAAAGAAACCTGGTAAACCAAAGGCAAGAAAGAGTTATACTTGGGTCAAGCGGTAGGTTTCTTTTTTTTTTTTTTCGTGTACTTGTATATATATTCTAATAAATTTTTTTTTGCACCAATAATTTTTTTTTTTTTTTCTCACCACAAGAATTTTTTTATTAATAATACTCTATATAATGAAAGGACTTGGATATTTTGTTGAAACTTCAAAATCTCGAATGCTATGGAGATTTATTTGCAGAACTGCTTATAAACTACCTCAAGCTCAAAGAAATGAAATGTTATCATGGGCAAGATATGAATTTGATCGAAATAAAAATGTTGAAGATGTTGAAAAAATTAAATACTTGGTTTCTATTGGTACAAAACAAGTAACTGATATTGCTAAACAATTACCAAGAAATTGATAAAAAATAATAAAGAGGAAAAAAAAAAAAAAAAAAGTTGGATAAATAAAAACTATACAAATTGTTTAATACTAATTAATTGATTATCATATGATTGGTTCATATAATCAATAATTGATTCAACATCTGGTGCACTACCAGGGAACCAAGTTTCTGACCATTCAACTAATGAATCAACTAAATTTTTATATCTATTATTTCTATCATCTTTAGCTTTTTGAGCTTTTTCTTTAACCAAATTTAATAAATTATTAACATTTGTCGATAATAATTCACAACCTTTTGGATTTGATTTAATTTGATGTTTGGCACCTTTTAATCTAGTTAAATATCCTTGAATAATTTTACATGTTTCAATTATAACCAATAAAGTATGGAAAAATTCAAATGATATTTCTTCTGGTATTTCTAAATCTTCTAATATATCTTTATATTTTGATTCAGTCATTTTATTTAATGCACTTGTTGATAAATTTTTAATTATATTAATTGACCATTTTTCTGCAATTGTTAATTCTTCTTTATCAAAAGAATCTAATTTTTCTAATTGTTGTTTTAAATTGGTTGTTTGTAATAAATTTTTAATAATTTGTTCTTTTAAAATCATAATATTCATCCAATTTTGTTTTGGATATATTTGATTTGAAAAATTATACCATAAACTTTCAAAATCTCTATTATCACTAAAATCTTCTAACATTAAATCTTTAGTTGTTGGATCAATTTTATATAATCTTGAAGTTTTAACTTGTTCAATTGAATTCATTTTAACAACCAAACTAGTTTCTAATTTATGTTGTAAATCAATAAATCCTTCAACTTGACTATAAACACCTCGATTTAATGCATGTTTTAAATAAATTCCTAATTGAGAACCTTCATTATAAAAATCTTCACCTCCATTCAATTTAACAGTATCAACAATACTACTTGGTGATAATGTACTTAATCTGGTAGTAATTAAATATTTTAATGTTTCATTTTGCATACTTTTAATATTTAAGGATTCATAATGTCCTTTTGCATTAATAAAACATCCAGAATTCATATATAATTGAATTAATGCTAATCTTGCATAAAAATTATATTTATCAACTTTAACTGCTTGTTCTAATAATAAAATAGCTTTTAAATATTCTTTATTTTGATAAAAATTAAATACTTGAAATAATAAAATATCAACACCCGTATGATAATCTTTATCATCTTTTGATTTTAATAATGTACAACTTTCTTTATACCATTGTAATAAATTATCATTTGATTCATAAACATTAAATTGAAATTTAATCTTTAAAATATTAACTAATTTTGATACACCAGGATTAGTTTTAGTATCAAAAGATTCATTATTAATCCATTCTAATACTTCATCCTTATTTAATTCTTTAATAACTGGTAATAAATCACTTGCTGCTACTCTTTTATTACCATATTTTTCAAAATATACTTTAACTTGATCTAATGTTTTTAAATAATTAACTTTTGCTAAATCAGCATTTCTTGTCCCATCATTTAATAAATTTAAACAATCTTTATTTAATTTTTTACTTGATAAAATTAATCCATTATAATATAAATAATTATTAGTTTTGTTATTAATTTCTTTTTCACAAACTTGAAATAATTTTTCCCAATTTTCTGATTCAATTAATGAATCAACTAATAAAACTTGTAATTCTAAACTATTATAAGTTTTTAATCCATCATCTTTTTCTAATAAAAATTCAATTAATTTTTCATTACCATTCATTTTAAAACAAATTGCTTTAATATAAGCTTCTTGAGGTGAAGTCATTGGTTCTAATTTTTCCAACATTTTTAAACTTAAAATTGGAAATAATTTTTTAGATTGTTCATCAACTTTATTAAAAGATAAATACATTGATAAAATTGAACAAAATTGATCAACTCTTTTACCGGTGACCCTTTGTAAAGCCATTGTAACTTTTTGAAAAGCTTTTAAATCCATATTTTCAGTAACAAAATTATACCATAAATCAATAATATCTTCATTTTTTGAATCTTTTCTATTAGCAGCTTCAAAAATTTTATAACAATCAGTATATAAATCTAATTCTTTATAAACACTTGTTAAAGTTGATAAAATTGCAATATTTGTTGGTTCACTTTTTGCAACTTTATTTGCAGTTTCAATTGCTAATTCTGGTTTATTTAATTTTGCATTAATTAATGCTGATACTGATAAAAAATAACCATTATTTGGTTGTTTTTTTAATTCTTTATTAATTTTGACTTGGGCTTGTTTATAATTCCCTGCTTGGATATTATCCCATAATATTCGCAAATCTTTTGACATGTTGATCTATTATTATTTTGGTCGTCTATTTCATTGACTTTTTTTTGCAACTATTAGATTTCTATGGTCAAAAAAAAAAAAGTAGTGGTGTCAATTTTTTTTTATTTTTTTTTATTCTATTGATTTCGTTTCGTGAACAAATTTTGGAGGTGAAAAATTTTAGAACAGCTTAAAAAATTTTTTATTGGTAGTTTCATAAATACTGTCACAGATCGGCTATTAATTATGACTAAGCTTGAGTACTCAAGCAGTGTTTAGTAGTTGCCATGACTACAAAACAATCACTCGATTATGATTATGCATAATTTAATACTACAAAAAATTAAGGGTCTCAATTTTTTAATTTTTTTTGAAAGTTCATAAAATAAATAGTTAGTATTAAAAGGTTAGTAATAAATAAATAATAATAAAAACGACTATACAAATACATGTTCATTACATCGAATGTTCATTGCAGCATCCTTTGAACTGTCATTAACTTCAATTCGTTGCAAATGGTTAGCTTCAAATGGAACTTGAGAATCATATTTGCCTAATAATTGTAGTTCTTTAACTGATTGTGGAATCCAGTTAATAGTATCATATTGATCAACCAAATGAACTTGTAAAACTAATTTAACTAAATTAGCACATTGACTAAAAGTTTCTTTAACTTTTGCAACATCATAAGGAGCACTTGCACATCCATCATCTTGTCTAAAAATTACTTTAGTTAATTTATCAGATACAAAAGATGCAGTTAATGGTAATGGATAAGTTTCTGTTGACCAATATACACTAATAGAACTAGCTGTTGGTACATCATCCAAATATTCTCGAAAAGGTAACAAAACATATTTATATCGAATTGGAATTTTATTTTTATTATTAGAGAATTTTGATGCAAAAGTTGTTAATATTGGAGATTCTAATGGTTCACAATGAATTTTTAATACTTTAATTTGTAAAAATTGATATAATTGATTGGCCAAAAAACTTAATGCTCTTTTCTCATTTGAAAATTGATCTTTTTTTGCAAAAATTGTATTCATTTTAATCGGTGATTGAAATTTCATTAATGTTAATGTTTTGAATTGTTTCATCATTGTTGGACAAGCGGAAATATCATTTGCAAATTTATCAACATTTGATACATCAATAATTAATGATTTTTTTTTATAAAAGACTTTTTTTGGAACATGTGGTAATTCTTGATATTGTTCTTTGCTATGTAATCCACATACAATTACTAAATGTTGCCAAAATCGTGGTGTAATAATATCATGCATTCGTTGACATGTTTGCCGTAATGATTTTAATTCTTGAATATCTGAATTATCTAAAATAATATTGACTAATTCTGTTGGTAAGTTGAACATTTTATACCTTTTTTTTTTATTATAAAATTCTTTGGCGTTTAGTTTAAGAGAAAGATTTGTAAAGAGTTTTACAAGAAATCAAGGAAATCCAGGATCTTTTTATACAAAATTTTGAAAAATTGTATACATACATTGTAGATAATCCGGGCAAGAACATATTTTATAAAAATCCTAATGAGCTCATTTTATTTAATGATTAATCGCTTGAGGAATAGTTTATTGTAACCACTTTATTCCCCTTTTCAGGTTTAATATGACAAAAAAAAAAATATTAACTTTGCTTTTTTTCTGTGGTTAAGCGCTGCTAAACAAAAAAAAATACGTAAGATTTTATAACTTGTAGAGGGGTACTACCTGGTACAGTACTACAGTAAGCGCTAGCTTTAGTGCTACACCTGAATTTTTTTTTTGTAATCCTTATCAATGCTTGAACAATGTGCTGAGATATACACAGTGATCGATCCTTAACCTAGCTTAAGCTCACTATTAATATACAAATACAAAATCTAAAAGCCCAGTATTTATTATTATATTGCCCGTCTTTAAGCTGCGATAAAAAGTTTATGATAGCGCGCTCTGTCGCTCTTCGCTCATTTTCCAACTT
Source organism: Blastobotrys capitulatus (assembly GCA_030564325.1). NCBI lineage: Eukaryota > Fungi > Ascomycota > Dipodascomycetes > Dipodascales > Trichomonascaceae > Blastobotrys > Blastobotrys capitulatus. The sequence continues at coordinate 55,043 of JAJLUL010000027.1, forward strand.
AAGATTTTTCCGAATCGCCGGTGATCAATACCAATGATTGAAACTGCTTAAAAAGTGGGGCAAACCAAATTTGTTTATGGATCGTTCTTTTATTTATTTTTTTTATTTTGTGGATGTAAACTATTTCTGGAAATAATTTGGTGAATCCTTTTTTATTTTTTTATACCGGTCAAGCTCAGACTGATCGATGGATTAATTGGAGATGGAGAAAGAAGAATATTTTTGAGGGGCTTATCTGGCATGATGTAATAGACATATTAAACCAGTCTGGTTAAGATTTATTCTTGTATACAAGAAATACCTGGTACCAGTCAGAATCGGGCAAAAACCAAAATTGCTAATGTACAAAAATGAAGAATTACCACTTAAAAAAAAAGCGGAGATCCGAACTGTTTACGTAATTCTTCAATTTTGTACATTTGCAATTTTGGTTTTTGCCCGATTCTGACTGGTACACTGCAATGATACCTGGTATTATCTAAGCTAATAGTTAGATTACTGCAAATAGCTAAGAAGAAGCCAAAATGCTTGTATCGTCATTGATGTACAGTATATATGTAGTAAAAATATATCGGCCAATATTAGTCGACCCAAGTAAAGGAAATCGATCAGAAAAGCTTCTAAGAGCTTTTGATATACCCCTATTATATATATATATTATAAATAATAAGAACCCCGTGGTATTTGTCATTAACCAATGGATGCATGAATTGCAACCGCCATCATTCTCATTATAACCAAAGATCAAATGTATATAATAATCAATTTAAAGCAATTTCTGTTCTTCAAAGTATTTCAATTTATCAAAAATACCATGGTACTGTGTGCTGTTTGTATTTTAGCCCATTGGTTTTTATGGATGAAATGGGTATGTGACATTGGGAAAAAAAGAAAAAGTAAGGGTTCAATTTAAATCAAAAAAAAAAAAAAAAAAATAGCCGCATCCTTGTTTACATAAGCCACATAATCTAATCATAGCTTAAGATGATCGCGATTGTTGTTGTAGGCATTGGGCGTGCGTTATCAGAAGCCAGTCATGTTGCAGAAATATTTTTTTTTTATTTTGGTTCAAAATTAGTTTTTCCGAGCCGTGGTATATATATAATTAGCTATGATCAGTTTTAAATAAACAAAACTTGAAAATACCAAATGGTAAGCCCTAGAAATACTCTTACCAAGTATACTACTATAAACTAGCACTTGCGTTAGTAAACAGCTGTTGATTACTCGAGCTAGCATCATCAGGATATAAACTCACAATGGTGGTGTCATTAATTAACCCTATTATTTAAACTTTACCAGACTGTGTCTAAAAGTCATAATGTTTTAAGCCTTGTTTAAAGTGTGACATAAAAAAAAAACGTTTTTTTTTGCTAAACTATATGATGTTTCAGCTTTTATAACGAAAAATATGCTAAGAATTTTAGTTTTAAAGGAAATTTATACACTCAAGTCAATACTTTATATTAATTGACAATCCTGATACACTGTTTAAAAAGTTTTCTTTGCTACCTGGAGATAGTATCAGTATTAGCGAGTAATCGATCGATACAACTTTATCTTTGATTAGACTGGTACCTATAATATGGCAGTTGTCTATATATATCCTAGAAATCATTGAAGAAGAAACAGTGGTTGTTTATCTTAGATTTAATAATTAATATTATGAACTATCTAAATATCCATACAGCGAAGTAGCAAATTATATCGATTACACTATACATTAACACAGAATACCAGTAATCGACAATGAGATCGAACTTGTTGAAAAATGCCTAGACATTCTTAAGCAATGTTTATTACATGATTATTTAAATACAAATACAAAGAGATCCTTAGAACTTGATTGACATTATTTAATCAGTGGATATTGCCACTTTGACTGGTAAAATCAATTTGACACTTGAACGTCAGGGTTGACCAAATTTACAGCTGGTAATTCCACCATTTTGGTTGCTTAAAAAATACACGTTTTTTTTCAAAAAAAACTTTCAATTTAAATTGATCGTATTATATGTACTTGTATACGTACTAAATTAATTAATTGGTGGTTATGTAATATCTATATCATCGAATAAAAATTTCAAGGTGGATCATGTTTAAATTGATTCGAAGCTCCAGAAAGAAAAAAGTTTAAAATTTTATATACCCCTTTTTTTATTTTCTTGAACTTTATATTGTAGTAATTGAGTCTTTAATGTTGTTTATATGGCATGATTTCTTCTCCAAATCCATAATATTTATATAGCATCCGGATGGGGGTTAAACAAACGGGTTACGTATCTCTATGTTTACAATTACCGGTAGCATACAGTATACATTTATAAAGTCTTAGCTTAGATATATCAAAGCTACCAATAGCTATGCCGGTAGGTAAAACATTTTCATATAAATAGTTTCGCCGGCCGGAATTTGATTAAAGTTATTAAAAATTTAAATTAATGGCGAATTTATGAACTGTGCAGTGTGCAGCAACGTTACAGTCTTTTTTTTTTTTTTTGAAGCTTACAGTAGAACAACCGTTATGAGTAAATATTATTCATGACCGCTAAATAAATTTGAAATTTTATATAATACGACATCATCATCAGAAGCTGCAGGATAAAAAAATTTTTAAAAGATCATCCGTTTATTATTTTAGCTTCAAAAAAATGTTTTGGAACATTCTAATCCATATTTTGATGGCTATAGAAGGCAGATTTCATCATCATGGATAAAGAAACTATCACAGTATATACAGTATTTACAGGTTAATTTTACTAGCTAGAGCTGCTGAATACTGGTAATACTGGTATACTATATATTAATTATAATTAAGCGCTTTCAATTAATATAAATATAAAGTACGTATGTAGTACCAGGTATATATATCAATGATGATGTGTTTTGGGTATGACCTAGGTGCATCAATTGTACACTTGTACACCTAACTAGGCTTGTACCTCAATGGCTTTGGTGAACGACTAAGCTATACCTATGGGATAATGAATTTTACTAGATGTATGGTCATTAGATCGCTGTCTATAGCTAGCTTCTAAGTTAAATTTAAGGGTGGTGTCCTTAATAATTAGTTAACTTGGTTTTTATCAACCTATATTCATTTGTACAGAGAATTTACGGGCTATTCGGTATAATATGGAGTTATAACTTAGCAATTGATACAGTATTACAGTAGACAACGTTGTACAGATCTATGATATTTATTAAACTACTGAGTTGTACAATATTGTAATATTATAATTATTATAAGCTTATGGAGTTTTCACGGAGATTTAATTATGATGTGGAGAAATTTATGGCGGCATGCATATATTGTCTAGCTAACTGGTACTGGTAGCTTGTGCATAGTGACCACCAGCTACTATAGTACAAGTAGTACAGCTAGAAGCTAGCAGTAGTGTGCTCACCAGCTAGCTGTACAAGTAGTACATGATTGCAATTGTACAACTTGTACATTCAGTTACAATATAATTATACAGTAAAAATATTGTTATATCGATATCAGCTGATCTGATGCAGCTCAATTTAAATCTAAATCAGAGCGCTACCTATTTAGATCTCTACTAGCTAGCTATAGGAACACTGTCATTAGTACCAGGTACTGTATATTAAAGTTGTAAATTCACCATCACGCGTAGCGCTATAGATTATAATTAATTATTTCTTTAAGGCAGCAGCTGATTATATGCATGCATGCATGCATGATTATATCGAAAATCATCGATGCAGCGACGTCCACCATGGATACCATGGTATAACAGCTGGTATATTAAATATATATAAGGTTATAATGAATATTATTCCTTCAGCACTGGACTGTTTGCACATATATATATGTAATTGATACTTAATGTAATTAGTGCTAACTTTTACCTATACCGGAATTAATTTTTCTTTAAAACTTCATTAATGCATTTAAATATATATACAACATGTGCATCCAGCACATGAGAATAATCACTGTGAGATATCAATACTGAGCTTATTGCAAGCTCTAGATTTCAAGATGAAAAGCTAATTGCAACATGTACATTATAATTATAACTAAAATATGTAATTAATCAGACTACCAACAAATATACAATGATATTGGTATGATATATATTATAATATGATATATTCGGATTGATATTGCTTCCAACCTGAGGTTATACCCGGGTGGCCAAGTTTTATAAGCCGATACTGGGCTATTAATATTACTGTATATATACTGTAGGTAACAATATATTATCTATAGACTTACCAGTAAACCAGAACCCTTATTAAATAGCTAAACTAAAAGTTACCATGAACCTGGGATAAACCAAATCTATAGGATTGATGATGATAGATCAAAAAAAAAAAAAATACATTCATCAGCCCTGGATTATTATTTAATCTTCATTCATGTAACATCGATCTCAAATAACTGTTACTTACTAGCTAGCCTGGTACAGTGTGTAGCATATGTTATATGCTATATATAGTGAAGCTTATAGTTAATATCATCTCATAGATATCAATATAAACAATACGGTACCCGTATCTGCTTTAAGGTATAACAGACTGCGAATACTAAATTTTTAATTAATTAAGTCTGTATCAATGATATATACTATATATATATCTATAGCTGTCGCGGAACGCGCATCGTCCACGATCGATTTATGGGATACCTCTACCATTCATTGATCATTTATATCTGCACTGCCAGCTCAGATATTAATAATAATTAATCATGATATTACAATATACCACGGTACCATAACGAAAAATTTAACTCAATTGATAATTAATGCATCGGATACGATATCGATCGATTATAATTAATTTAGTGACAAACTTTGACCCGGGTCATAAGTTAATCTCAATTCAATAGCAAATATGCTTGACAAGGGATAACGTTGGTTTTCAAGTTCTTGATCAATCGATATATATTTATTTCAAACAATTGTTATCTACAAATCTTTGATCAAGAAACGCTAACTATGGCTCTATTTCTGCATGCACTGGTTTTAAATTTTTGATTTTCAACCCATCTCTCGTCAACTTATATCACTACCTAAATTACTATAGATCCAGCACCAATATTTCAAAGTTCAAAACAAAGCATGCTGCAAAAAGTCAGTTTAAAAAAAAATAATGAAAGAATGATACGCCGCACAAATATATCGGAGGTCCGATAAGTTTTAGATTTTGATATCGATGATCAATCTTTTCAATTAGTGTAAAAAAAAAAAAAAAAAAAAAAATTTTTTTTTCAGCCTCACGATAGCGAGCGAAAAAAAAAAAATTCTTGCACAATAAAATTTTTTTTTTTTTCTTTCATCTTTTCTAATCAACATCAACAACTAATAGAATATACTAACAAAAAATAATAAAAAATGTCATCAGTATACAAAGCATTAACTCCGAAAAACAAATCATCAACTGAAAATGATGGCACAAATAAAGAAACATACCGAAATAGACAACGATCATTAGTTTTATCATCTCGAGGTGTAACTCATCGACATCGACATTTAATTCAAGATTTAGTTACAATGATGCCACATTCAAGAAAAGAAGCCAAATTAACTAATAAAAAAAACTTAAATGAATTAAATGAAATTGCAGAATTATATAATTGTAATAATATTATGTATTTTGAAGCAAGAAAACATCAAGATTTATATTTATGGATGTCAAAAGCACCAAATGGTCCAACAGCTAAATTTCATATTACAAATATTCATACAATGGATGAATTAAATTTTAATGGTAATTGTTTAAAAGGTTCAAGACCAATTTTATCTTTTGATAGTACATTTGAAGAAAGTGCTCATAATAAATTAATTAAACAAATGATTATGCAATCTTTCGGTGTTCCACCAAAAGCAAGAAAATCAAAACCTTTCCATGATCATGTTGTTACTGTTTCAATTGTTGATAATAAAATTTGGTTTAGAAATTATCAAATTAGTGAATCAGCAGAAAAATTTACTACAAATACTTCAGAAACTGAAATTCAATTAGTTGAAATTGGACCAAGATTTGTTATGACTTTAATTACTATTTTAGAAGGTTCATTTGGTGGTGCCAAAATTTATGAAAATAAACAATATGTTAGTCCAAATTTCGTTAGAGCTCAATTACGACAACAAGCTGCTGAACATGCTAAACAACGAGCTGAAGCTGCATTTGATAGAAAAGTTAAGAAACGTGATAATGTTTTGAAACAAGATCCATTATCTGATAAAGCTTTATTTAAATAATTTATTCTTTTTAATTTAAATTTTTTTTTTAATTTTCTTTGAGATGAAGGAGGTTAATTGTAGTATGATAACATAATTTTTTTTTTCATTATAATTTATAAAATGCTTGCTTAAAATTTTATCTTTAGTGTTTAGTTTCAGCTGGTTTTTCAGCTTCCATCTTTGAAAGATAATCCCTAATTTTTTTTGTTAGCTTTATTCTTTTAAAGTAATAAATTTAAAAACTTACTTGATGAATTTTTCTTCTTCAGATGAGCTTGCTTTGATTGGTGGAGCAGTTGGTTTTTCACCACTAGTACTCCATGCAATTAAACCACCCAAAGTACCTAAAGTAGCTAAAGTGATCTATAATAGATTGTTAGTATGATCATTCTTTACACAATTTTTTTTTTTTTAATCAAAACGTACGTGGTATGGTTGGAAAGTTTTACCAAAGATAACGTATGCAGCACCCATTGTATTTGTTAATAATAAAGTCTAATTGATGTTGGTGATGATTATTTCAAAAGTAAAAAAAAAAAATTTTGGGAATATAAAATTTCGCAGGTACACCTAGAAATTGGGAACAGACCGAAAATAAAAAAAAAAAAAAAAAATTTCAGAACAAATTCACACCGTTCATTGGATCATTGATTTACCCGGCTTTTTTATACCAAAAGGAAAAAAAAAAAAGTCATCGGTGTCAACTTTATTAACTGCCTCCGATCATTCAAGCTTACTAAAGTCCCCAAAAAACGTTTAATAGGGGTTAAAAAAATACACACACACATTGTTAAAGAAATTCTGAGAGACAAAACAATATACAACACACGCGAAATTTATAATCAGACATCTAATAGAATCTAAATGATTATATAAACAATGTCGTTATTACACGACCAGGACTTTGTAATTAGTCATTTAAGAGCAACATATTTAGAATCATGTCCTGATGGGATAGGAGAAAAAGTTATAAGACCAAGTCATTTATATATTACAAAAAATGGACCAAAAAATTTAAATTGGGCAGCATCAACATTAATATCAAAGGCAAGACCTGAATCACCGCCTATACCAACAGATACATTAACAAGAGCTATGCCTCCTATGAGGACGAATTTAGATGATGATAGTGATGATAGAGAATTAACACAATTAAGGCAAGGTGTAAGAACTTATGGTAGAAGAAGAAGAGCTAGTACCTTACCAACTGTTAAAAGTGAACAACAACAAGATGGTGGTGATATTATGCCATTAATGTCAAGAGGATCAAGTTCAGATGCATTGAGAGATTCTTTTAATGAAAATGGGTTAAATACTGTTTATGAAGATGATGATTCTGATGGTTTTGAAGATGATGGATTTGAAGAGGATGAAGGAGTTGCTGTATTAGATGATGACGATGATGATGATGATGATGATGAAGATGACGACGATGATGATGAATTAGAAGCAATGGATGGGTTAAGTGATGAAGATGATTCAGATATTGAAGAAGATTTACAATTTATTGCAAAACAAATCAAAAGAAATGTTAATATTAATGATTCTTATTCAGATTCAATAACAACATCACCAAAAGCATCAAGAAGAAGGGATCATTCAAATAATAGTAGTAAAAGGACAAGATCATTAGATCCAGTAACCTCACCATTACAAAATAATGGTAATAATAATACTAATAACAATAATAATGAAAAGCATAGTAGAACAGTATCAAATTCAAGATCAAGGGCATTATCAACAAAGAGTGATCAATACTGGTCACCAAAATTAAATCATAGAGGTTCAGATAGTACAACAGCTGCATCATTTAGTGATACTTATAATGAACAAATGAATAGAGAACGATCTGGTTCTACTCTTAGTGGTAATAATATATTATTTGGACCTCCAATTATAAAATCACTACCAATTAAACCAACTAATAAAATTAGTAATTTAACAAGTGCAATTTTATCAAAACAATCAAATTTTGATAATCCATTAGAACAATATATTGCAGCAAGTGGTAAATCTGAAAGAAGACCAATTAAATTAAAAATGTATATGCCATCAAGTAATGATCCAAAACAACCATGGGAAGCTCTTGTTCGACCAGATTGTAATACTCATTTAGCTATAGGATTTGCATTATATTGTTATCAAGAACAAAAAAGACAACCAGAATTAACTCCTGAACAATGTGATGCAAATCATTGGAATTTAAGAATTGTTGAAGATGATGGTGAACCAGATGAAGATTTTCCTGCTTTAGATAGAACAAGACAAATTTCTGCATATTCTTTTGATGAATTTGCATTAGTTGAGGCATCACCTGAACAAATTAAAGAAAATGAAAGAAAGACACCAAATACTAAAAAACCTTCCACTACTACTCCATTGAATAACAATAATAATAATGATTCAGATCAAACTAAAGAAGAAGAAAAAATTGAATCTGTTGAAGTTAAAGTTTTTCAATATCCTTTTAATGAAATGACATCACCATTATTTTGGGAAACAATTGTACCTGATAATTCAATTGTTGGAGATTTATTAAGTAAATTATGTGAAGAAAAAATTCTAGATGAATCAATGTATTCATTTAAAATTGCTGGTACAAGAATTGTTATAAATAATGAAATGCAATTAAGAACTTTACAAGGACAATTTACATTAGAATTAACACCAAAACGAGTAATGACAAAGGCAAATGGATATATTGAACCAAAATTAACAAATCAAAATAATTTTCAATTATCAAATTCTTTCAATAGTAAAACTCAAAATGTTTATAATGCATTAGCATTAAGAGGTCAAGAAGAAGCTAAAAAAGGTAGAAAAAGTATGTTACCTTCTACTACAATACCTGAAGTTTTGAATACTTCAGGTTATAGAAAATATATGGTATGGCGAAGACAACCAATGTCATTTATTAATCGTCATGAAAGAGTCTTAGCATTAGATGGTGAATATATTCATATTATGCCAAGTGAAGATAAAACTTTTTTTGAAAGTCCAAAAACATCAAGTTTTCATATTGGTCAAGTTATGAAATGTAAACAATCAAGAAAAATTCCTTCAAATTTTAAAATTGTTGTTAAAAAAGATTCTGGTCCAAAACGTTATGATTTAGAAGCTACCACTGCTACTTTGGCAAGTGAAATCGTTTCTAAAATTAGATCTTTAGCTGCTAGTTATAAACATTCTAATTAGTACTTATTTATTTGCATATATATATATATACAAAATATTTATTTTTTTTATTTATTCTATAGTATATTGTTTTTTTTATCACTGAGTTCTTTATTGTAGGGTTTGTTATTAGTAGCCTAAACACGAAAAAAAAAAAAAAAAAAAAAAAAAAAACAATTTGGGACGTGAATTTTTTGTAGCGCGCGTGATATAATATTTTTTTTTCAAAAACACTAACATCATCACCAAAAATTCAAAAACCATCAAACAACTTACTTTAAACCACAATAGTTCCACCAATACTTGTAATTTTGTATCATAAAACCAATTAAAATGTTCTATAGAATCCAGAGATTACAATGGTGTAAACAAAAATACCATAACAAGCCATTTTTGGTGTGAAATTTCTAAATTTTCAAAATCTCACGGACGGCGACAAAAAAGCATCCATGGGAATTCCTGGGCATGTGGTGTAGTTGGCTATCACATTCGCTTAGCATGCGAAAGGTCCCCGGTTCAAATCCGGACTTGTCCAGTTCAGAGTAGTTCAATTCAATTGAACTATTCGATCTTCCTTTTTTCAATTTCCAAAATTTTCGGTTGCTATAGTAAATTGATATATGTAACTTGCCAACCACATGGCAGCTCGAATATCTATACAAATGGTTGCCATATCAATATACAAAATAACAAATCAATTGACTAACTCCATGAATGAAATCTCTCACCACAATAATGATCATGACCAGTTAACTTTGGAAAATGATATTTCAAATACCCACAACAACAAAAACCAGAATTATCACCACCACTTCTATTAAAAAACTTAACTTTAGCATCAATTCTCTTTAAATTTGGAAAAATAACTTTATTATTTAAAAAATTGGAATCATTTTCAATATAAAAATTATTTGGTAAAGCATCCCCATCACCATCATAACTAATAATAACAAATTCTTCCAAATCTTGACAATTTAATCCAATAAGTTCAATTGATTTTATATCGAATTTTAATTCATCACTATCCAAATAAAAATTAAAGTTTTTCAATTTTTTTAAATATTTAATATTTTCTAAATCATGGTTTGAAAACTCAGTTCTATTCATTTTATTAGATGCAATTAAAACTAAAGTCTCTAAATTTGGTAAAAATTTCAATGATATTAAATCAGATCCTGATAAACGATTCAAAAGGTGTAATTGTTTTAAAGATGGAATATTATGATTCAATTGTTTTAATTCTGATTCTAAAGAACTTGGACAAATTAAAACATAAGATTCCAAATTTTGAAATTTGAATAATGATTTACCTGGAGTTGTAATTTTTTTATCAACATTCTCACTAGAATTGTAAAAATTGACATCTAAAGTTTCTAAACTTTTATTATTAACATCTGGATTAGGTTTGAAATATTTATCAAATTCTCTCCAAATTTCTGAATTTGGTACTTTTAACTTTTTGAAACTTTTATTATTCATAATCAAATCAACAGAAATTTGAAAGTCATTATCAAAAACTATATCATCCAAAACAGGAGAAATGCAAAAATCTAGCCCACCAAGGTAGTTTAATTTCAAAAGTGTGTTAATTTCATTAATACCATCTTTACTCATAAACATATAGTCAGTAATTTCAATTGGTGATAAAAATTTGATATTATTATTCGAAATTATTTTATTAAATTGTTTAAAATAATTCAAATCACCAAAATAAATTTTTTTTAAATGTTGTGATATAAATTTTTCTAAATTATCATTCATAAATGTAACAACTAAATCATTGTCACCATATGATCTAGCTATACCTAATTCTTGAATTTGTGGGAAATATGGAATATGTTCCAAATTATATAATAACTCAACTTTGATTCGTAATTTTCTAATCCATTTAACATATTCTAATAATCTATTATTGTCTTTAATATATGTTAATTCTCTTAATTCAAAAAATTGTCGTCTATTAGACCATAATTTTGGAATTGCTTGATGGAACCAATATTGATTTACTTGTGATAATTCGAATAATGTTGTTTTGTCGTTGACATCTGACAAATGTTGGCATATAAGTGAGGTAATATCTGGTAATTGTAATGCACGTTGTGTTGATGTTTTTTTAAACTCCATTGCTTTCTTATGGTATATTTATGCAGTTGGAATATGAAGTTGGATTATTAAACTAGTAAAGTGTTTGTTTATTTTTTGTTTTGTTGGTATCAATTATGATGTTGCAAAAAAATTAACTTGCGCACGACTTGAGTAAATCATGATAAATAATAAATCTGGGGTTGGGAGTTTTGTGAAAATTGGGCAGGTAAGGAGCCGCATATAGGTGCGGCTTAAGATGAAAACATTTTGCAAGTTATAAAAATTACTATAGTTTTTATTATAATAATTACTAACGTTGGTTATGGAACGCAGTCAATCTATTAACTGGTTCTTTACTGGTTTATTAATTAGTAAAATCTCAGGTTATTATAATCCGGATAAAAGGATTATTAATTTGGAAATGTTATGTATGTAATAATACTCCATAATACATCAACCAGTTACTATTTTCATATATTACTATAGGTACATATGAAGTTACTGTAGCATCTAGATTGAGCATAACTATATTATACCTAATAGTTTAGATAATTATAGAGTAAATTGGGCATCATTTTACATCGATTTATTCGTCAATTGACGAACGATTCAATCTGTAAATAATCAATATAGAGACGTCATACAGACCCCTCGATTATAAAACTATTGTTTATCTTCGGCTCTAATATTTAATTATTGTGATTGATAGATAGATAATGGAAACTTTTCATTTATTAATTTGGAAGACCCTGTAACTGTTGCCAAGTCTAATAAATTATCATGTATTGATAAATTTCTTAAGATTATAATATAATCTTATTTATTAACTAAGAAGATTACAATAAATACTATGACTGAATAACGAAATACAATTATCAAGATAATATTAATACTCAAATTTTAATTAATATGGGTTATTTTATTGTTAATAAATAACAAATTGGAGTCCCATAGCCAATCTATAGTGATAGTGGGGCTGGCGGGGGTCACTAAAGGGAGAAATGAAAATAATTATAAACGATTTCTGCATTAAATTACTATAGTGTGGCCCACTACCTGAAATTACTTTTTTCCCCAGAAGGTATATGCATGTATACTTTCAAAGCTGATACTGGCGAATCATTGTTAAAATATGATCTAGATCTGTAATTCCTGGTAATGACGGTATTGTAAACAATCCAGAGTTAATTAATTGGTGTGTTTTTAATTAGCATCTAGAAAAATTAATTTAAACTGATCGTTGATCTAGAGTTCGGGTCATTGTGGTACATCAATTATTCAGTAATATAAATTAAAAAATTTAAAAAGTCAAGAGCTAAATACCTATTAATTATAGATCTCAGATGGTTCTGCTAGCTCTGTATATATTTAAAATAGTCTAACTAATATTAGGTGCGTTTTCGGAAGGTTCCAGCCGTTGAAGTATTATAATATTCTGTAAATCTGTTGATTCGAATAATTTCATTTCTACTTTAATTAATTGATTATGAAGACTTCGGATCCTTACTATAAAATAGCTGATTTCCAACTAGAGTGTATGTTACATGATGTACCAGTATCATTTTAAATTAATTTCGCGACATTTGTGATCTATCGATCTAGTTGATGACTTATTGTATAAATACTTTAAAGATTGATATACTACTGCAACTCTTATAAGTACTTGGAAATGGGTACCACATTGTAATTGATATGGATCTTTAAAATTAATCCAACGCCATCCATGGATTCCATTTTTTAAAAGAAATTGAAACATATATACTATAAAGACAATACGTTTATATCATGATGTATTAATTAATTAAGTAGTATTAGTAGAGACTCAAGATCAAGACAGCTACGGAGTAAAGGAAACATTAATTATAATATTATGTTAACTAATTATTAAATTTGTACATATGTCATGCTGTATACATTTTAAGGGTATTACCCTATCAACATATTCTTTGTTGCAATGGATATACTGTATATGTTGATTATAATATCTAGCGTGGACAGATATCGATATCAGAACCTTAATTAAGTAAATTTTATTAAAGTTGTTACATATGAATTTTTCGTTAATTAATAGTCAAATCGAAAGGAACTATAATACTGGTCTATACTATACTAGCTAGCATTATAAAATTAATAGCCCAAATTTTATCCTAGATTGGTCATACTATCGATATCCCACTAGCTAGTTGGGTTACATGTTATCTATTTATTTATCATCATGAAATTACAATAATTCTACAAATTTACAACTTTTACAGCTATTAGAACCAAGAAATTGGTTAATTAATCTCGCAATCCGATATCGATCTATCTCGGTGTATATTGTTACAACCATAATATAGATATATCCAGATCTCAGGCTTTAAAACTGTTGCGTGCATCTCTACAGTTAAATCCCGTTTTTTACCACAGGATTGACAAGAATACGGATAGCAAACTAACACTTTATAAAGTAGTCTATATGATCTGGATTGTCGTGGCCACAATTAAGAAATCGTATGAGGCTATTGCATCCCTGTGTTAAAGTTAGCCTTACTATAGTTATAAGATACAGCCATCTCAATATATTTTTATAACGAGGTTTAAATTCATTGTATACAAATCCATGCTATATATGTTTCTACTTAAAATTCGAGATCATTATAATAGATTTAAAACAACAGACTTAAGTTAAATTTGAAGCTTTATAAAATAGCATGAAACAAATATATATTGTATAAATAAACTTGTTGAATCTGCTGAAACGTTTTAAAACTAGCTCAGAAGTTTGTTTAAATATTTATAATATTGATATTACAGAAATTCCAGAATTTAATAGTTATTAGCGACTCGAACTGACCCTGAACACTGTCAAGTTTATTATAAAGTTTTTCGTACCTGGTGCCACCAAGTATATCCGGATACCGAAGACTTCCAGAAATCATCAAGTACAGTGGATCATTGTGTACCTATTGTAAACTTCAGTACCAACGGTCTATGCTTAAGCCTAAGATCTCGAGATTCAGATTTGTAGAACTCTTGAAAAAAAGTGCGGGATAAGCAAGTCAATGTGGATCTGAGTCTATAATGTCTCAGAAATTCCACCATTTTTTTACAATCCGGATCAGGTGTACAGTAGTAGGTTCATGGTACAACATTGTCCAGCGTTGGTAGTAGTAGAGCTTGTATCAGCAGCTCAAGCACTAGTAAGCTAAGAAATACAGATGTGGGGGAGAGCCCAAAATTTTTTTTAAAAATCCATGGATGATCATTGAGGGGAACAAAAACAATACATCCATGGATGTTTGGGGGTGTACCCCCACCTGATAATGAATATTAATCTATTTGCATTATGAATTAATGTTCATCACTTTATGATCAAGCTTGAATTGTTGGATTTGTTAAAAATTTAAATCAGCCTTATCATTTTTAATTGATGTACCCCCGCCAGTGACAAAATTAATCTCAATTTGAAAGACAATGAATAAAATGCTCCAAAAATACCACTCAGAGTCTTTCAGAAGATACAATAGACTTCCTTAAATGTATTTAAATGTTGATCAAAAGAAATTTAAAACTTAGGATTTCAGATTGATAATCTTAGAGAAAAAGTCGAACCACAAAAAAAAAAACAATTTATTAATAATAATAGATAATTTTATCTATAGAACGAGAATTGGGGTTACTTTTCTCTTTCTTTTTTTTATTATTTCTCCACGGGGAAAAAAAATAAAACGAGATTTTTTTGATAAAGATCTTAAAAACCATCCAGCCTTGTATTCAGGATTATCAGTAAAAGCCTCACACATAACGTAAAACTATAGACAATCATGATTTAAATAAAAGTAAACAGAAAAAGGATACCAATGTTGATATATCAATATCAGTATAAGTTATTAGATTTGACTTTTTAAATTAATAAAGCTGAATCATACGGAATAATACCTTAGTATAAACTTCAACTTAAGCTTGCATGTAACTCAGCACCCTTAGCAATGTAGGAAAAGAAAAAAACTTCTAGACTAAGAGGGGTACTTTTTTTTTTAATTATTACTCAAGCCCTTGGAAACTGGAAGCGATATTCTATTTCATTAAAAAATATAAGCTTTATTGTCTTCTTTACCTAGATCTAAAAGTCTTAGCTACCTATAGTACGTATACCACAGTACCTTGGGCACCTGTAACTTCTTTCAACAAGAGATGGATGGAGCTGGGCAACTGTTTCCCTAAATTTTTTTAAAAAAAATTAAGGATAAAAATTCGGAAATCTCATAAAAGTTCCCTGATTACTGGTCTTGTTTGGGGTTAATGCGGGGAAAAGACCTTTGAAAAAAAATTTTCTGCAAAACTTATGCAGTTCAACTTTTGTTTTTTAAAAAAAAATTTATAGATGGCGGGCGGGGTACTAAATGCTATACCAGGTAAATCGACATAATCTTTTAATGCTACATTGTAAGCCAATTTATCAAACTATTTATAATAAACTGCTACTAGTTATTTCTATTATAATATTAGTATTGATACTAAGTCAGACGATTTGTTTATGTCACAAATATGCGATAATAGAAAAAAAAAAAAAAGATAGAAATTTGTGCAGGGGTTTTTTTTCTTTTATCTTTTATCCCATCATGTTTACTTCAAAATTTCCTTTTTTTCTAAAAAAATTTTTCAAATCTCGGTGATCTAATCCAAACATTTCTAAAACTAATTATGCATTCTTTATTTTAAAAAAAAAAAATATCCCCACTTATAAACACGATCTACCAGGTAATGACACCAGAAAAAAAAAAAAAATACCGACAATACGTAGATCAGTCATTTTAATATAAATACTTATTAATATCCTCCATAATACTTTGAAATCTTTTTCTTTTTTGTCTCTTCAGGTCAATCTACTTTTAAATCCTCACCAACATAACTAAAAAGTAAAAATGACAGATAAAGTAGAAAATACATTGGAAGAAAAAGTAGATACTGTGGTTCAAGAAGAACCAAGTAAATACTATCATCAAACGTTAGATGAAGTTATGAAAGAAAATAAACCAAGTGCATGGGGTAAAGGAATGAGAAAGTTATATTTATGCTTTGCTTTAGTTTATTTAGGTGCAACAATGAGTGGGTTTGATGGTTCTTTAATTTCAAGTATTAATGCATTAGAAGAATTTCAAAAATATTATAAATTAAATGGTGCAGTTACTGGTACAGGTTTAATGTTTAGTATTTTTAATATTGGTCAATTATGTGGTGCATTATTTATTGTTGTTTCTGATATTTGGGGTAGAAGAGTTGGGGTTAGTATTGGTTGTCTTGGTGTTATTATGTCAACTTGTATTATGTCAACTTCAACAAATTTAAAAGTTTTTAATGCATCAAGATTTTTAATGGCATTTTTCACAACTATTGCGTCAGCAAGTGCTCCACTTTTAGCAATTGAATTAGCACCTCCACAAATGAGAGCTAGATTATCTGGATTATATAATACATTATTTTATTTAGGTGCTATTTTAGCAGGGTTTTCAATTTTAGGAGTTAGATTACAT
Organism: Blastobotrys capitulatus; assembly: GCA_030564325.1. Lineage (NCBI taxonomy): Eukaryota > Fungi > Ascomycota > Dipodascomycetes > Dipodascales > Trichomonascaceae > Blastobotrys > Blastobotrys capitulatus. Next base: position 72,033 of record JAJLUL010000027.1, read on the forward strand.
CATTCTGGTACTAATACAACTTTTAGATTACCATTATGGTTACAATTAGCTTGTCCAGCTATTTTATTATCTGGTATTTTTTTCGTTCCAGAATCTCCAAGATGGTTAATTGCAATGAATAAACATGAACAAGCAAGAAAAATTTTAGTTGAATATCATGCAAATGGTGATGAAAATCATCCATTAGTTGAAATGGAAATGATTGAAATTGCTGCATCATTAGAAAATGTTGGTTTAAATAATTTTAAAACATTATATGATTTTAGAGGATTTTTATCTAAAAAATCTGATAGATATAGATTAATGTTAAATGTTGCAATTTCATGGTTTGGTCAATTTAGTGGTAATAATGTTAGTTCATATTTCTTACCAACATTATTAAAACAAGTTGGTATTGAAGATACTAATACACAAATTTTATTAAATGCTTTATATAATTTAACTGGGTGGGCAGCAGCTGCATCAGGAGCATTTTTACATGAACATGTTGGTAGAAGAAAAATGTTTTTATTTAGTACATGTGGTATGTCTGTTTGTATGGCAATGATGGCAGTTACAACATGGCAATTTCAAGAAACTGGTAATGATGCATCATCAAGAGCTTGTATCTTTTTTGTCTTTTTATTTGGTTGTTTATATGCAGTTGGTTTCACATCAATGCAACCTATTTATCCTGGTGAAGTTTCTTCAAATAAATTAAGAGCTAAATCAATGATTATTCATCAAGGGGTTGGTTCAGTTGGTTCATTTATTAATCAATTCTGTGCTCCAATTGCAATGAAAAATATTAGTTTTTGGTTTTATGTTTTTTTCACATTTTGGGATTTAGTTGAAGCAACATTTGTTTATTTCTTCTTTGTTGAAACTAAAGGTAGAACTTTGGAAGAATTGGATATTATTTTTGAATCTCCAAATCCAAGAAAAGCTTCTTTAAAACCTCCAAGTAGAACTAGAACTACTGAAGATGTTTAATATTCTTTATTTTTTCTTTGAGATGATTTTATTTTTTACAGTACATATATATATTTTTTAACGATTTTTTCTAACGTGTTTTATAATGAGATTTTTTTTTTTTTTTTTTATAATAAAGTATTTATTTTTAATGATAATGATTTATAACTTATTAGTTTAATTGTTTATTTTTCTATTTACATTGTAGCAGCTAAAGGAGGAACTGATTTTAAGTTTTACGCGCACGCAACGATGTATCTGATATATGCCATTGTTTTGGTACCAAATTTACCTGGTACCTGGTATAATATATATATAATAATTATGCATGTATAATTAGAGCCGCACCAAAGTCTTAAGTTTCCAACATGAGAAAAACATAGCTAAAAACAATATATCGAATTGAAATACTGTACAAAAAAAGAATAAAACGATCTCACTACCGCTTGAATGGACGATACCGGATTCGAACCGATGACCTTTTGCTGGCTTTGTGAATAATCATGCAAAGCAAACGTGATGCCAACTACACCAATCGCCCAAGAAATTCTCGAAAATTTGGCGTTGACAAAGTTGTATATATTCCGAGTACAAAATTTGACCAGATGTGGACTTAAGCATGGGTTTAAGGTCGAGACTTCATCCTCCTCCTTCATCAACCTACCACTACTACTAACTACTACTAACTACTACTACTGCTACTTTGAGGGTAATCCGGGTCAATTCATTGATAGATCTCTTACAAGAATTATGATGGAATGATATCGAAAGTAATATTGATCAGGCCTAGGTGTTTACCCTATTTTAACTTACATCTGGCTCTCGAAATCCAAAATGGTGAGTAGATTATCGATCCCCTAGGCTACTAACTTGATTCTATGACTGGAACCTATATATGGAGACCAAGGCGTAAGTTACGAAGGTTTTTTTGCTCAAGATTAATTGATGCGTGAAACTAGAGACTCAATGAGTATACTGTATTTAAATTATAATATATACTAAGTTAATATGTCTGGTTATTAGTGTACTTTTGTTGGGAATTTAAATAAAAATATTATGTCATTCTTTATATTACTTGCATGCATAGACATTTAATATTTTTTACCTCTACTTATAATGATCATAAAAAAAATTAATTCATCAGCTCCAGAAAAATTTAGCGCCTTATTTTTATTTTTCTCACTCTTTCCTTTAATTTTTTTTCTTTACGCTAATTACAATATTAAATATATATATATTGGCTAATCATCTAGCAAATAACTCTTCATTAAATTATTCGCTACATAATACTATTTATTAAAACATTGAATTGATCAAAATGTCAGGAACGTTATTTTCAAATACACTAGAAAAATCTAAGAAAAATCCAGAAACCAAATTTTTTATAGACAAACCTTTAGCTTATTGTATCAACAGCCTAACAGAAAGCATAAATTTAAATAGTAATTTTTTATCACTAACAAAAGGTATTAATCATGATGTTAAAGGTACACCAGTTAAATCATTTCAAATCCAACCATTTTTTTTTTATTATTCAATTATATATATTGCAGAAGTTCTATTAACAATTTGTAGATTTTCTGATGAAATTGATGATAATTTTTATACTGACCATATTTTAAAACTTTTAAATGGGGGTAAATGTCATAACATATTGCCATTTACAGCTCAGTTAAATAAATTTCATGATTCATTATGGCAAAAATCAATAGAATTGACATATGATTTAAATAAAAAAGTTGATCCAACTTCAAAAAAATATCAAGTTATTGTTTTATTAAAAGTTTTAGCAATTATTTTTAAAAGTTTTGATGATTTTTATAGAAAAATTGATTATTCCATTGATTATGAAGAATCAAAAGAAGTTGAGTTTGAATCTTTTTTTGAAATTTTAACAGATTTCAACTATCAACGTTATGGATTAAAATATCATAATAAAAAGTGTACTAAATTATGGAAACGAATACATCAAAATATTTTAACTAGAAATAGCGTTGCCAAGAATCCTGATGAAATTTTTTTAGATGAAATTCCTTCAATTATTATAAATGAAATTAGTACTCACGAAGAAGCCACAATAATATGTGATAATTTAAGTTCTAAATTTGAAGTTTCTTTTCAAAATTATTTATGTGGGTTAGTTGATTGTATTAAATTGGCAAAATTTTATCATCATGAATTCTTACAACCAATTTTACTGAAAAAACTTAAAAACGGTATTAATGTGAAGGAATTAGATAAACATTATGAATTGGATGTTAAAATAACTGAAAATTTGGAATATTTTTTTCTGCAAACTTCAAGAGATTATACAGGTTTTAAAAAAAATAGAACTAAAAAAGAATTTACTGGAAAGAATAATAATGGTAAGAAGTCCAGTGGTAATAATATTCCCTAAAAGAAGAGTCAATTGAGATGATTAGAAGATACTTCAAAATAATATTGTTTGAATTCACTGTTGGAATCTTTAACAGCAAACAATATAAATTATTTATAAATGATTTCTATGGTGATTGGGATTTTTTTAGAACCAAGCTTCTAGTAATATAAATTTTAAAAATTCTTAGATTCAGATGTTCGTGCTTTTAATTATAATAATATAGTCTATATATAGTAGAACACATGGAACCCAGTGGTGATGAAATTTTTGCTAATGCTGGTTATAATTTTCTAGCAGTATTCTAGGTTATATAAACTTACATAATATAAAAAAAATGAGAAATAAGCATTGCGATTGCATTATAGCTATAGCTATAGCTAGATGATTGTATATATTGTTTTTTTTTTCTTATAAATTTAAACCTATGTATCAAATTAATCAATTAATTGCTTTTGTACTTAATTAACTAGTGCTTCATTGTAGGAATTTGCAGCATAAAACGATACCTATTTTATTTTTTCACGTACAATTGTACGTGCACGCATACATAATTAATATTACATACCGAATATGAATTGCCATACCGAATATGAATTGCCAAATATTAATTACATTAATTAATATTATTATAAGTATACAAGATCTCGAGAGCAGACTCGCGATAATTAATAATTAATAATTATCGTAATTTGATCAATTCGTGCACATGTATTTAAAAAATTAATTATCAGAATATTTAACATTGCCACTAAGTAACTAATTTAGAACATGTCAAACAATGATTGGTTTTATCAGATATAAAAGTATATATACTTGGCATAGTAATTAAGGAGACTTTCATAGAGAGATTCGCTTCCAAGATGTCATAACGTTCAGAATCAGTTCAAGGACCTCAAAAACCCTCTCACTCACAGAATCAAGTTCAAAGACCTCAAAAAACCCTCTCACTCACTGAAAAAATACAAGTTTTCAAAAATTTCGATTACTAATGATACATCTTTAAATACGAAATAGCAATTTTTGCGGAAATTAAGGTTTTTTAACGGCGTTGGTCTAGTGGCTATGATTCGGGCTTCCCAAACATCATAACCTTTGAATATATCGGTTTGGTCTTGAAGATTTTAATTCAAGAAGCTTGCCCGCGAGAGGGGTTCGATTCCCCTACGCCGTAAATACTGTTTTTTATTTCAACTGTTTTCATTTATAATCATTGATGTTGTATTACTACATATATATGATCATGCGAACTCGCTTAGATCTACTTGATACCTGTATAGATCTTGAATATTTGCCAGCACGCCCCCTTTTTTAATACACCTTAAGTTGCTACATAATTTAAGCTAGCAGGCTAGCCTCTGTAATTACAAAGGTAACGTTGCAAATCTCTATTGTCATCATAATTCTAAACCAGCTGTTTGAATATAATGTTGAAGTTATGCTTATAGATTTAGTTATTTCACTATGAATTATTTTTACCACAATCTTGGGATTTTTAGGTTTCAATCAGAGTCTTATAGATCGATCGCTACCGGTAATACAGATCTGATCTGAAACCTTGATCAAGCGCTTGTAATAATACGCGCGGCGCCTCCGCCCCACTAATACATCGGAGTGCCACTACTAATCCATCGGAACGCCGTGTTGTTTACGGCCAAATAAAATTGTTGTTTATTTTTTTTTTCTCCTTTTTTTTTTTTTTTTTGTGTGAACACCGATTTTTTTTCTTTTTTTTTTTTGTCGCATAGTAACCAAAAGTCCAAGTCAGTCAGTCGCGATTTTCTTTTAAAAGTTTAAATTTTTTTTTTTTCTTATTTTAATTTCATCAACACAACAGAATCTAAACTAAATAAAACTTATAAGAATATTTCAAAGTACTAACGATCGATCGGCTGGTCCAACGAACAACTAACTAACTAACATACGACAAAGCAAAAGGATAAGTTTATCAAGGTAATTTAGTTAAAACTTGATTAACCAAAATAATTTTTTTTTTTTTTTTTCTTACTAGACTTATTATATATATTTTTCGGTTTATTAGTATTACGCGATATAAAAAAATAAACAATGTCACAACATTCAGAAGATGAAGGTGATGTTACAATTGGAGAATTAGAAAATAAAGAAAATAATACCAGTTTTGTTAATAAATCTTTTGGTACAGATGAGATTTCAAAAGAATTAAACCAAACCAAATTAACTAATAGTACTGGAAGTAATGATAATGATAGTGATGAATTTCATGATAGTTTAGATGATACAATGGATCATAATATAACATTTAATGATGAAAATAGTAAAATTAATACAACAACATTAAAAGATAATGAATTCTTAGATGATGATAATGATTGTGAATCTTTTATTTCAAATACTTTTTCAACAACAGAAATTAAAAAATTTAATTCAACAAGGACAGAAGATGTATTACCAAAAGAAGATTTAGAAAAATCACCAAAGAAAGAAAAAAATGCCGAATTAAATCATAAAAAAAGTTCAATAGAAGGTGATGATTCAATGTTAATTCAAAAAGCTGTTACATATCCAGTTGAAAAATTTAATCAAGAAGAACATAATAATAATGAAGATTCTACTACAACTATAGGTGCAAGAAAAGAAAAAGATGTTATTGATTCTTTAGCTCATGAAAATTTTCAATTAAAATTAAGAATTGTTGTTGTTGAATCTCAATTACAACAATCATCTGGTGAAGGAGTAGCAGATTTAAGAAAACAATTAGCAGATGCTCAAGCAGCCAAAATTGCAGCACAACATGAAAGTTCAAAATTAAGAAAAACTTTAGCTCAATTAAATAATAATAAAGAAAGAGAACATGAACAAGCAGATTTTGAAAAAGATATCAAAATTCGAACTTTAGAAGAAAATTTATTATATTATCAAGATGAATTAGAAGAATTAAGAAGAAATTGTGAAGAATTGGAACATAATTCTTTAGAAAGAGATGCTCATTATGAAGATTTATTAAGACAAGAAAGAAATAATTCAAGAACTTTACAAGATCAATTAAGATATATGAATGAATCAAGATTATCACCATTAAGAAAATTTGATGATAATTTTAGTTCTAGTAGCGTTAATGGTAGAAGAGTTTTAAGTGAAGATTCTCCAACTTATTATGATAGAGATTTATCAAGATTATATAATCAAGTTGAAAGTATTAAAAACATTTTGGTTGGTAATACTAGTACTGCTAATAGAACAAGATCAAGATTATCAGGTAGTGCGACTTCAATGAGAGATTTTGGACATGATAATAATTTAAATATGGAAACTTTTTCAGAAATGTTGAAACAAATTCAAGATGCTGCGCATAATTATAATATGAAATATTCAACATTACAACATGAATTTGATAATTTAAGTCATGATTATGAGAAATTAGCTGATAATTTTGAAAAAGTTGATGCAAATTTTGAAAATGTATTGGCAGAATTAAGAATGAATCATGATTCTGAAATTAATGATTTATTAACTCAAATGAGTTCAAAAGATGAACAAATTAATCAAAATAAAGACGAATTGGATCAAGTTTGGAAACATATGAATGATTTAAAAGAATCATTAGATGAATTAGAAGAATTAAGATCTGAAAGTCAAGAATTAAGAGAAGAAATGAAATCAACAGAAAATGAAGTTTTTAAATTAAAAAGTTCATTAAATTCAAAAGATTTGGAATTAGAAACTTCAAAATCTAATTTAGAAAAAATTACAAATGATTTTGAAAATTTTAAAATTAAATATGATGAATTATCAAAGAATTATAATTCATTAAAAAATGATCAAGATACTAAACTAAATGAAAGTCAAGTATTAATTAATGATTTATTAAAAATTTTGAAAGAAAATATTGATGAAACAATGACTGTTGATAATATGAAAGAAGGATTAAGTAATGCATTAAAATTAGTTGTTGAAGTTGAAGAAACTGTAGCACAAGTTAATGAAACTTTAACAGAAAATGCAAGATTAGCAAGTGAATTAGATGAAAGTGAAATGTCAGTTAAAAATTTAAAGGAAGAAATGAATATAATGAGAATTAATTTACAAAAAGAATTAGATAATATTACAGATAGAAATCAAAATAATGAAGAAAAGTTATCAAAAGTTTTGGAAGAAAATAAATTATTAAAAAATAATATAAATGAATCAAAGACAAAGATTGAATCATTAACAAAAACTTTAAAAGTTTATTATCAAAATATTGATGATTTAAAAGATCAAATTCATGAATTACAACAAGAATCTTCATCAACTTCATCAATAACAGATTTACAAAATAAATTAGAATCTTATAAAAAAAATTATTCAAAATTACAACAAGAAAAAGATTCATTATCAAAAGAATTACAAACTTTACAAGAAAAATATTATTATGAAACTTCAAAGAATCAACAATTAGAAGAAAAATTATCATCAAAAAATTTACCATCAGGATATTTATCACAATCATCACCAATGTCACAATTTTTTAAACCAAAAGGTTTATCAACTGATACAAAAGTTAGTGATTTAGAATCAAAAATTTATAATTTACAAAAATCTAAAAAAGATGATGAATTAAAGATTAAAAAATTAACTGGTGAAATGATTCAATTAGAAGATTCTCAATTACAATCATATATTCAATTTTTACAAAAAATTCATTCCAAAATTAATTCAAAATATCAATTAAAAATTGATAATGCAATTGATAGTGTTAAAAAGAGAAAAGAAGAATTGGAATTAGATGATAATGAAGAAAATTATAAAAAATTGGATTTAAAAAGTTTAAAAATTTTGGAAAATATGATTAATGATTCATTAGATGAATTTATTAATGAAATGAATAATTTAATTAATAAAAATCAACAAGATTATCAAGATTTGGTATCTGATTTAGAAAAAGCAAGACAAGATGAAAAATTCACATCAAATCAATTAAATATGTTACAAGAAAGATTTGATAATTTACAAAAATCTACTGAATATGTTGAAAATAAAACCAAAAATGCAATGAAAGAAATGACTCCATTAAAAAATTCATCATCATCATTATCATCTAATAGTGGTGGTAATAATAGTAATAAGGATGTTATTCCACAAAATGGTGAAAGTAGAAAAGAAGTTTTTAAACAATTAACTGGATCATTTGTTGGTAAATTATGGTTATCAAGATATCATGAAATGGAAAAACGATGGCATAATGAACGAGAAACAAGAAGAAGAGAATATGATGGTTATAAACAACATTTAAATGAATGTTATGAAAGAATTGAATCACAGAAAAAGACAATAAATAAATTACAAGCAAGAATTAAAACACTTGCAGCTAGTTAATATATATATATATACAATTATTTTTTATTATTATTATTGTTTTTATTTTTTGGAAATGATGCAATTGTAGATGTAAATTTAATATTTGGTTCTTTCCATTCCATTAAATGATTAATCCAAGGAGTATGAAATTTTTCAAGTTGATTTGTTTTTTTTGAAATAAAATCATCATTATTGTTATTTAAAACTCCCAAAATACCAACATTTTTTAATCCAGATTCTTTTTGAAATTTACCTAATGTACCTTTTGATAATGCAATTAATGGTATACCAATCATACTACATATAAATGGTAATTGATTACTTATAATTGTTGGAATATCAGATCGACAAACTAATAAAAATTTTATGCCACTTTTTTCTTTAATTTCATTATTTTGTATAATTTTTGTTAATAAATCTAATGTTTGATTATATCCAACTGTAAAATCTGATGATATTTTATTATTTGTATCTAAATTTATTATTTTATTCTTTTTTTTTGAAGAATCTAATGATTGATTTTGAATCTTTAACTTTGAAAATTTTGTTATTGTCCAATCTATAAGTTCTTGTTCTAATTCTTTATCTATAGTTGGCCATTCTAACCTACTAAAACTTGATTCTAATACTGGTTTAAACACTTTTTTTTTAATAGCGTCTTGCTGTTTAAGTGATTTGTCGTTTTTTTTACTCATTATAGGATCTTGATTTGTGTGTGTTGATGATTATGATGATAGAAATATTGATGTGAAAAAAAAAATTTAAAGTGGTGATAATGGACACAAGCCTGAGATTTTTTGCTGGGAGGTAACAAGCCCTGCGCGGCTGAGATGTGTAATTAGTATCATCCTAGCTATAATAATTAATGAGACATTTAGAGTTAGTAATACATATAAAAAGTAAAATACATCAAATTTTTCTAGCTAATCTACAGAATGTACTATAATATCTTCTATAAAAAGGAGCTGTAAAATTACCAACAATTTTTTGATTCTTTGGTTCTTTAAAAATTAATGGGAAATTTTTTGTTGCATAATTTAATGGTTCTAAAGTAAATTTATTACCAATTTTTGTAAAATTATCAATTTTTAAAAATCTTGATAGTTTAGCTGCGTTATAATTATTATCATCATTTGGTGAAAATGTACAATAAATTGATTGAGTACCTCTTGATAATGCAACATATAATATATTTTTTTCTTCAATTAATGGATTTGGTGATGATGAAAGATTTGCAAAAAAATGTGGATAATTTGTATCAGTTAATTTTGGTATAAAAACATGAGGCCAGGTTAATCCTTTTGATGAATGAACTGTTGATAAAGTAATTGTTTTCGGATCTGTATTTAAATAATGAATTGATGATGATGATTTCCAATAATTTGATATAAAAATTTTGGCTGGATCTAGATTTTGAGTTGAATTATTTGTGATAATTTTTGTTAAATAAGATTCATAAATTTCTGATGATAAATTAAATTTTATACAAAATTGTTTGACACAATCAACTAATGAATTTAGTGTCTTGTTAGATTGATAAGTATTAGATAGTTTCTCTAGATCATTTACTAGATCATTTTCATTATTCTCATTATTTTCAATTAAAAATTGATATAAAAATCCAAGATCTTTATGCTTATAACTTAATAAATACAATAAATAAACTTTATTTGTTGGATTAGAAAAATATTTTATTAATGCAATTAATAAAGATGGCTGAGTTAAAATTTCAGATTTAATATCTTTTGAATCTAAAATTTTAGTTATAGATTTTAATAATGCATTTGTTCTTGTTAAAATTGCATAATCATTTAATTTTATATTATCATCTTTTGATAAATTTTCTATCAATTCAACAATCCATTGTTTTTCACCAGTATCAGTTGAAAATTCTTTTAAAATTGATTCATTTTCTTCATCATTTTCAATATTAATATCTTTTGATAAAAAATTATATAAAATTTTTTGCATATTTTCTGAATAATCTATATCTTTTAAATCAGATTTTAAAGTTTTAGATACTAATGATTTGAAATCGTCAACTGGTAATAAATCTGCACCAATAAATGAAAATATTGATTGATTATAATCAACTGATGCTATTATAGGTACATTTAATTTTTTCAAAATTTCATATTGTTTCATTGTATAATTCTCTAGACCTGATATAAAAATAATTTTTGGTTTATTTAAAACGCTAAAAGATTCAACCTGATTAAAAATTGAATTTCTTTCAATCAAATTATACTTATTTAAAAAATCATTTGCTTCTTTTGATACAACTTCTGCCTTATCAGATTTCAAATCACTTGACAAAATTTGATTCTTTATATCTTGTTTAGATTTATAATCAAAAACTTTATTCTTATACATCAAAACATCTAATAAAAAACTAAAATGATCTAATTCAATCAAATCCTTATTTTTCAAATCATTGTTATTACTTGAAACAACATTATAACAATATTCAAAAAATGTTTGTGTTATTGGCGATTGTCGATTAGTAATTGATGAATTTATTTTTTTTGATAAATTATACCCACTTAACCCACTAGAGGTTAAAACTAACATATCCTTAGGATCTATCCCATCATCAATTTTTTCAGATATATATTGTACTAGTAAATCATCTTTTGTATTTAAGTTTCCTTCTTCTATAAGTATACTATCTTTTAAATTCATTGTTTTGAAAAAAAAAAAAAAAAAAAAAAAAAAAAAATTCTCGCGATCTCTTACTGTCCTGTAGCAAAGAATCAAAAAAAAACTTTATGCAATGAAAAAATATCACTCTCTCTACAACATACAAGTTGTTACGCGGCGTGTTTTATTTTTGTGTTTGTGTGTGCATAAAAATCTCTACGCTTGTTTTTTTTTATTATGGATCATGATTTTTTTTATAAAAAAAAAAAATTAAATAAAACTACAACAATTATCTATAATTTTTTTTATAAAATAACTATTCTTCCATTTCATCATCACCATTCAATTCATGTTCAGCATATTGCTTAGCTTCTTTTAATAAATCTTCAGGAACTTCAACATGTAATCCATTAGTTTCAGAAACACTTGCCCAAGTCATTTCTAATTCAAAATCTTTATCTTTTGAATCTTCATGAGCCAAATAAATAATTTTGGCTGCTTCTTTAACTGCTTCTCTTGCAGTTAAATTATCTAAGTCTAATTTTTCTAATTCAGATTTTGCAGTTTGTCTACCTTTACCAGTTGCTGCACCTCTATAACCCCATGAAGTACCACTTGGTTCAATCATATGTAAATGTGGTTTACCATTTTCATCAACACCACCTAAAATAGTAGTAACACCAAATGGTCTAACAGAATTATATAAAGTATGTGCTTGAGCATATGAACTCATTCTTGAAGCTAAAGCATCAACTGTGATTGGAACTTTATAAATACTTCGCCACTGACTTGCTTCATCTCTACCTCTGTTTACAAAATGTCTACCATCTGGTAATAATCCTGAATATGCAACACCAATATGTTTATCAATAGTTTGTAATCTTTTGTTTGAATTTGCAACTAATAATTTACTAGTAATGATTTTTTCAACTGCCAAAACAATACCATCTTTACATTTGATCCCAATTGATGTACCACCATTTTCAACTGCTTTTGCAGCATATTCAACTTGAAAATTTCGTCCATCAGGACTGAAAACACTATTTGAAAGATCGTAACCGGTACCAATTGATGTCTAGTTAGGGTTAGTTTGTTCTATTTTTAATATTTTTTTTATTATTTTGGAGGTGGCGTTTAATAATTAATTGACAGGTGCATCTAACAATTATTGTCAATACCCTTTCCTAATTATAATATTACCATGATATTATAACAAATCAGAACATACCATTATGCTATTATTATTTTTTTATTGTTAATTAATTAATTGTTGTCGTGTGATTGTAATTAATCAATTGTAGATAATCTATTATTTTAAAAAAAAGAAGTTTCGTTTTTTTTGAGTGTAAACTATTTTTTTTTTTTTTGGTGTCGATTAAAAATCGAAAAACTTTGGAATTGGGAGATCGGAATTCCGACAAAAACATCGGAACCTAATCCGTCGGTCTGTCCGACTTCCGGGCAACACTTTTTCTCAAAGGAAATTTTTCCCTCACAAAAAATTTTTTTCAGCCGTACTATTTAACTACCGGCACAGTTTAACCCGCATGATTCTATCAAAAAAAAAAAAAAAAAAAACGGTTCATGATTTAAACTTTTTTTTTTACAAAATTTTTTTTTTTTTTTTAATCTATTCTTTCACTAACAATACCTAGAAATCAATAAATAATACCCTAGAATCATATACACACAAACAAAATGAGAAATTTAGTAATTCTAAGTGGGAGTTCACATCCATCATTAGTTCAATCAATTTGTCAATCACTAGCTATTGATGAAAAACAAGTTGATTTAAAAAAATTTAGCAATGGAGAAACATCAGTAATGATTCAAGATTCAGTTAGAGAAAAAGATGTTTATGTTATTCAATCAGGTTGTGGAAATGTTAATGATAATTTTATTGAATTATTAATTATGATTAGTGCTTGTAAAACTGCATCAGCTAGAAAAGTTACAGCAGTTATGCCATTATTTCCTTATTCAAGACAACCAGATGTTCCTTTTGCAAAACAAGGTGCTCCATTACATAAATCATCAAATAATACTGAATATGATAGTGCACCAGCAACACCAAGACCAAATAAAACTGGTTTAAATACAAATACATCAATTCGACCACCATCATTAAATTTAGCATCTGCTTTAGCAACAAAGACTTGGAATAGTGATGGTCAACCATCTCAAACTAATACTGGTTATAGACAATGGGTTGCACAAGCTGGTACATTAATTGCAAGTTTATTAACTTGTGCTGGAGCAGATCATATTATTACAATGGATTTACATGATCCTCAATTCCAAGGGTATTTTGATATTCCGGTGGATAATTTATATGGTAAACCATTATTACAAAATTATATTACATCAACTATTCCAGATTATCAAGAAGCAGTTATTGTTTCACCAGATGCTGGTGGAGCTAAAAGAGCTACAAATATTGCTGATTCTTTAGGTATGCCATTTGCATTAATTCATAAAGAAAGAAGACATAGAAAAACTGTTAATTCAAATAATAGTTCAAATAATCATACAGTTAATGCTCCACAATTTAATAATAATAATAATAATGGTATTAAAGAAGATAAAAGAGGTACAACAATTATGGTTGGTGATGTTAGTGGTAGAGTTGCAATTTTAATTGATGATTTAGTTGATACTGCTGCAACAATTACAAGAGCTGCAAAATTAATTAAAGATCAAGGTGCTATTAAAGTTTATGCTATTATTACACATGGTTTATTTACTGGAAATGCAATTGATAGAATTAAAAATAGTGCAATTGATAAAATTGTTACAACCAATTCAACTCCACAAGATGAACATTTAGAACAATTAGGTGATAAATTAGATGTTTTGGATGTTTCAAGAGTATTTGGTGAAGCTATTAGAAGAATTCATAATGGTGAATCAGTTTCAATGCTTTTTGATCATGTTGGTTTTTAAATAAAAAAAAAAATTATCTTTTGTTTATTATAAATATATATATTTTTATTTATTTACTTTTGTTTTTTTTTCTTACTAATTTTTATTATCTTTTTTATAAGATTCTAAATGGGCTTGTTCTGCTGGTACAAAAGTATGTTCATGATCATCACCTTTAATTAATGATCCATCTTTATCCAATGTACAATAATTAATATTACTAACCCAATCATCTTCCATAATTTCTTTAAAAGTATATCTTGATTTTGGTGATAAATCTAACATTCTTCCAATAACTTTTCTACTATTTGTTGGTAATAATCTTAATAATCTCCATGGACCTTTAATATCAGCACTATTTGTAATCTTTGTTTGATCAACATCTTTTGGTGGTTCTGTTGCAAATAAATTAAAACTATTATCACTCATTTTTGGTGCTTTCCAAGGAAATCTTCTTAAACTCATACAACAAAATATAACTGCACAAGACCAAATATCTGATGGTCTTGGATCATATTTTGGTTCAGATAAAACTTCTGGTGCTAAATAAGGATCACTACCAACAACACCTTTTGCTAAAACAATATCTTCTTCAAAAGGATATTGAAATACACTTGCACTACCAAAATCAATTAATTTTAAAATCCCTTGTTCAGTAACAACACAATTATCTAATTTTAAATCACGATGTGCTAAACCCATTTCATGTAAATATTGTACACCATTTAAAATTTGTTTAAATGCACAACTTATTTCTAATCTTGTCATTTTACCACTCATAACAATTGCAAAAAAATCATATGGTCCATATTCCATAACTTCATAATATCTACCATTTTCATGAATAATATCTAATGTTTCAATAACATTTGGATGATGTAATGTTGATCCAATACAAAATTCAGCAGTAACTTTTTTACTATAATCTCTTTCACTTTCATTTGGTTGTCGTTCTCTAAATTCTTTAACTGCAAAAACAGTTCCATCTGATTGTCTTTTCATTAATCTAACTGATCCTCCAGCTCCAGATCCTAATACTCTACCAATTTTACCATATTTTTTAAATCCTTCTTCCATAAATGGAACATTTGCTGTTGATGGTGATGATCTAAGTGATTGACTTGATTTTTGATGTCTAGCTGTTTGATTATTATTATTATTGTTATTATTATTTACATGTACTGATAAATTTGATTGTGATGATGAATTTGAATTTGCTAATTTTGAATGTTTATTACTCTTTCTTTTAAAAAATCTTTTTAATTCAATCATTGATCCATGTGGTTTACTTTTTTTCTTACCAAATTCTTCTTCACTATCTGATTTATGATGATGATGATTATTATTTAATGATGATAATGCATGTTTTGAACTTTTAAGTCTTGATGATGACCTACTACTACTAGAAGTATCACCCATTTTATGTATATTTGTATTACTTTTACCTGAATTTTTGATTTTACTAAAAACAAATCTTGGTGCAATATCATGAACATTTTGTACTGGTGGTGGTCTATATTTTCTTGCATAAGGATCTTGAGGATCACCATGTGGGAAAACTGAGGTTGAAGATGCTGATGGTGATGATGATGATGGTGATGGTGAATGATTTCTTGAAATTGATGGTGAATTTGGTTCTGAATTATCTTGATCATTTGAATTTGTTAAATAAAACATTCCACTTCGATGATATGTTTGTTGAGCTGATGAGGTTGATTCATTATCCGTTGAATTGGCAGAATCTCCACTTGTATAATTACTTCCTCCACCAGCTGCACTTAAATATGCTGCACTTGGTCTCTTTTTTGAACTACTTGTTGAATTTGGTTCTAATAATTCTACATTTCTATGATGTTCAGGACTTGCAGATCCAGACTTTCTTGAAACTGGATCATGAGATGGAACTCTTGATGGAGGTAATGAAAACCTTTCATAACTATGACTTGTATCACCTAAAAATCTTGATTGACCTAACGTTGATTCATTTAATTTTTCTGTTACTTGTGTAATATCATTATCTTCATTATAATTGTTGGATATAATTGGTCTATCTTCATTGATATATGCAACATTATTTAAAGATGATTGTCCAATACTACTTGTCGAACTTAAATCACTTGCTAATCCATCTGGTAATGGTTCTCTTTTTGACATTGTTTTGAGGTGTGTGTTTATTGGGGTATTTAATGGTTTCTACTATGGTTGTGTGTGGTTTTTTTTTTTTTTTTTTTTTTTTTTTTTTTTTTTTTTTTTTTTTTTTTTTTTTTTTTTTTTTTTTTTTTTTTTTTTGTTATTTTGTGGACTTATTTTTCTTTTTTAATGGAGGGGTTCTTTTTCTTTTTTGTTAAATCGGAACTAGTGAATGCTAAAAA
>JAJLUL010000027.1:88713-129502 GCA_030564325.1 Blastobotrys capitulatus
TTTTTTTTTTTTTTTTTTTTTTTTTTTGGCAGTGTTTATGAGCTTTTTTGGAATTTTCTTGTTATTATTTTTTATTATGGAGAAAAATTTCAGAAAAAAAAAAAAAAAATCATGCTTATAATGACAACTCAAGCCGGGTCAGCCAATCTGAGACTATTGACTATACATACAATGAACACAAAGCCGTTTTTTCTTCTCTTACTCTCTCTAAGCCTATATTAATAATAATAGCTTGAATTATCGGCCGGGTTATCCAAGGACCTTTTTATTATCATCATCAGGATGTTCTCCATAATGAAGTATCTAACAATCTACCAATGGGTTGGAAAGTTGATAAAGAATCAATTTAATTGTTTTTTAATATGAATTTTTTTTTTTTTTGACGGATTGGTTCCTGGTTTTTTATAGTGGGGATCAGATATTGATGATTAGAATTACCTGATCGCGATCGATCAATCCATGTTTATACATAAACAATCGACATCCGTTAATAGCCTAGAATAATCAACATTTTTTCTAATCTGGCCATACATTAACTTAGTAACTGTAATTCTTGGATGCTCTAAAGCCTACCAGTGGCAAATTCAATGTATATCTACAATGCAATTAATTGTAAGTAGGATATTATAAGCCTTACTATTGGTAGCATTACCATCCATTATACAAAATCGATCGGCATTGGTTAGTCATCAATTGTCAATATTTAACTATTTACAGATATTTCCGGAACTACTCTATGTGTTGTACAAGTAGTTTTACCAATGACATACGTGTAATAACATTGGCATAAAATCCTTAAAATATGGTAAATAATACCTAATGCATGAATGCATATACATGTACTAAAATTCTACCTGGCAGCTATAGGTATAACCTGCCCATGATTTCATGAATTTAAATTCATTCCAGCTACGTTGTACCACAGTCAAAACTAGTACAGTATACATACTTCACAATTGATAGTTTCAGTGAACAGCTAAATTCGTATAACATCTGTAAGCTACCTGGTAACAATGGTGGTGTATATATGCTGTTAATGGTGTATAAATAAATAAACTACAAATTAAACCACGCCACTAATTATTGAAGTCAAATATTAATGTATGCCTGTGCAATTAATACATAATTTAAACTTTTTTTTCAAAATTTAAGTTTACACATACAGTATATACTGTATATATCGGAATGGTGGGTTTGATTGCAATCATGAACTTGGTCGATTATTGGCTGTTTTATGTATCGATATACAGTATATATAATGCAGTAGCTGGTATACAAATTAAATCTACTTTCCAAAACATATCTAGTAACTTAATATTAATATTATTAGTTCATGCTATAGAATATACTCATGTATATGTAATTTGTTTACATTGATGTTAAAGTCCCCCAACAGGATCAGCAGTCGGGTCGGGAATAAGGGAAATAAAATGTTAAATCCGATCAGCATTGTTGTAAATTAAAATCCAGTTAAATAAACACACAAAGCCGTTAACGCGTTCGTTCTTTTAAGCTTTAAATCAATAAGCTTTTTTTGTCGATCGATATATCGGTCCACGGAAATTTTAATAAAGAAAAAAAAATTTAATTTTACAGGAAATCAGCCGATAAAGACCCGGCCCGACGGACGGGCTTGGTCGGCTTATGTACCAGGTTAGGTTGTATCGTTAATTTAAAGCTTGGATGCATAGGCTAGATTAATAGGCTGATGGATTTTCTAACCTGGAGACCAGTGGAGTAAACAGCACTATAAAAAAGAGCTGTATGAATTTTTTTAGTTAACATATACCATATGGTAGGAGGTTTGATAGAAAGTGTTAAAGTATTTATGGTTTGATTGGTATCTTAATTTAAATAGTTATCAACGTGTGGCTCTCAACTAATCAACTTATTATTAAGATATACATGCATGTAGTATGTATAAAAATCTTTCTAATGTACCATTGGGGTATCACATGCTGCTGATGATGATGTATTTATCATGGATAATTATAACAAAAAATTACAATTGATCACTATCGAAATGGATGCATACTGTATACATATCATGCTATTTGGATGTGATAACTAGCAGATATCGATCGGCATATTTATTTAAAGGTATTTATATTTCAAATATTACCAGGTATATGTAACATATCAGTCTCACAGTTTGAATTTGCATGTTTTGTTATTCCGTCTTTGCAATCATAATTATTCCGGATCTCAATGTAGTATATCCCCTCATGATACATGTACAACGTTCTATGAGCTCTTAATTCCTAATTGGTTGATTATTATGTCAGGACGTCATCGATCAATTGTATGCAAATTTGTAACAACATGCCAGATATATACAGTATATATACAAGTATCTTTATAAATGTAGTTTTGCAATTAACTTTTACTCTTAAATAGATATATTTATAACTAATTAGTTAAGTACCAGGTCTATAGATATTTTGAACTGTTATCAATTATTCTTTACAATTTGTATAATCCAAAGCTGATATTAATCCTTAACTAATTATATCTTAATTGTATGATATTATAGCTACAGATCAATTAATTTATGAATTAATTAATTCGTTAACTATTTATAAGCATCATCAAGTTATAATTGATACGTGTACATGCATGAAAAACTACTTAAGTCCTCCATCCAGTCATAATTTGAATTCATAATTATTAATCTTGGTTTCATATTAGATATTTGAGGGTGTCAATTAGCTATAATTATAATATTCGAGCAATTAGGGCCATGATCGACTAGCCGAGTAGCCGTGGATTTTAAGAATCAATATACCCGACAGTCCTTGGCAATACACTTTGACTCAATTCTGTTCAATATAATCTATTTTACTCTATAAATGCGCTGTTTCCCATAAATATAATACTAAAATGTCAATTAAATAGTACTAGTATACATATTTTTCTTAGAGTTGTAGTTGTATCATGATACGTTACTGGTTTGTACATTGCTAACGCTGTCATAAATCTTGATGAGCCGCATAAGCATCTGTCAAATTGTTTCAGATTTTAGACTGACAGTTAAACGGTTTTTCCAGCTATAGCACTAGTATACTGTTTAAATCGATACACCAGACAAGTTAAATATGGATGTACTAGCACACTAGCGCTATATATGGAAGCACTATATATATTTCTAAATAGATATGCGAATATTACATGTGCACCTACATACTTTGGTACATAGTACCACTGTCTTGACAATAACATATACATTGTACTACAACTGTAACGCTGTGAATGACTTTTGTTTCGAATCTCTATTAATTTTTTTGTTTTTATCCCGCTGTGATCGGTTGTGGATATATACCATGGCTGCAGTACCAGCTGGTATACCCATGTGTGCATACATCTAGCTTATACCGATATATATACAGTTCATATTTCTAAGTCTTTACTAAGCTGATCACGAAATGAACCAGTTGCAATGGGGGTATGTATATATTGTTCGTTGCAATCATTCATGATTTATAGGAAATCTCTTGGTGTTTTGAGATCACAAAATTGCGCATACATACAATTAACCATAATTGTATACGTACAATTGATTGTAGATATAGTTTGGTGTATACACGAGAAATCAATTCATTAAGAAGAGCACTAGGTTTCGTCGTTGAGTATAGATATAAATAAGGCAAAACTTACACCTAGTGGCCAATAATTAATTCATCGAGCGCTCGATAGACCATGTGTGGTATGATATATACAGCTGTGGCTATAGTATATACCGTAGCTCTACAGGTAACCATAATATTAATTACTTACAGTACTTTCTTTATTCATATTTATTATAGCTAGTCTATAGATATATATTGTATATCAATTAGGCCTGATAGAGCCTATAACCATGAGAATATACAACTTGAGCAACCAGTTATATATATTTAAATATATATACCTACCATGCATTAATTAATTGAACTGGAGCACGTTTCTCATGAATGTGTCAAGCAATATTATAACAACGTTTATTTGTAGATAAATTGGTCAACCAACAGCTGCAGCTAACGCTAATGGAAACAACAGTTCGAAATACTGTATATATGTATACTTATCTCGTAAATAGCTTTCCAATTGTGAAGTCTTTATATATACATGTATATAAATAATTATGAGAAACAGCTGGTTTACAAGCCTTCTTTGTATATTCTCCACATGTATATACTGTATACACTATATTGTATATACATATACTATACACTATATTGTATATATACTGTATATGCGTTGACCCAGGCGCTTATCATCATACACCTCATGAGCGCCATCATAACAATTTGATAGAAGCATATCCGATGATGCTAGATTAATTTCTAAAATTTTAATATTACAGCTTTTTGCATCTACAGTATAATAAGATTTTAAATTTACCCCTACTTTTTACACGTGTAGAGGAAACCAAACTTTCTATAATTAAGTTAAGCTTAGCCATTCCCTTACCTTATAGACTAATTATAAATATATATATACTTTAAATTAAAACTTGGTAATAGAGGCTCGGGCTTTATAATGGGTATACAGTACTAGTGATTGTCATGGTGAAAATTTTCTGGATAATTTAATTTATGCACCAATATCACGCCTTAGTTGGGATTAATCTTAAGTTAAATTCTATCCTATATGCACAGTACAGAGCTAGTCCGAAATTCTATATAACCAAGTTTGGCTCGGATTTTTTCTTGGTTCTAGATCTTATTATTGTTAATATTTTGTTAAGCACAGTGTCAGATAAACATATGACAAGCGGTATAGCTAAGATATATTTCATTTTATAGCAAATAAAAATATATTTAAGTAGAAGTTGGGCTAATTAAAAAAAAAACATCATAGAAATAATAATAGTTATATAACATATTAAATTAAGTATTATCTTCTTACATAAAACGGCTTATTCAAATGGCTCGAGATCTTATTTAATATTGAAAGAAGGGATTTATATTAATTACTGGTATATAATATTTTCATAATGAGGGTGGTTGGGTGGGTCATCAAATAATTATTGACACCACTCAAGCTGTTCTAAGGCTACCCCTGAAATACCACAAGAAAAAAAATAGGATGGTTGGGGGAGGCCTAAGCTTAGTGTGTTAGTGGTAGTAGCGTATGTACAAGTATGTATGATGCTTATTAGTATAACCACACTAATTAATTTTTCATTTACCACTTAAAAATTTTGTCCATTATAAAAAAATATAATTTTCGTACTAATGAGGTTTGAATTTGATGATCAATATATACAGTGTTAAAGCGCTTGATATTATTATTTATTCGTTCTTTGAAATTCCCCCCTTCAGCGCTTATCACTTTTTTAGAGACCTAATCACGGTGACTAGCTAGTCAACATCAACCCCTAATTCTTCTCCTCATTATTTTTTTGTTTTCTTTTCTCTTTTCTTTTTCATTATCACTTTTCATATTTTTTTTTTTGACATTCATTTAATATAATCAAAACTGAAACGACGACTCTATTCACTCGTTTAAATCTTTTTTTTTCAAATACCGGAGTCTATTATAAAGGATATTTATTTATTTTTTGGTTATAATTTATAAGAAAAATAAAAAACTCGGTTGTTTCAGCGACATTTCAAACATTGCAAGGATTAAAATTTTGTTAAGCGCCCACAAATAAGTAAAGAAAAAATAAAGCACAAACAATCAAATCGATCAAAAAACATCATAATTATATATTGACAGGACGTGTTGTACATCATATTATCATAAAACATTATAAAGAACATTTTGATCAACTTTAATAATAAATACAACATTTATCAAGGAGAATAAAAAGTTGAATTAATTATATTATATTAAATTTATTTGATTACCTACAATTTTTGGTGTAGTACCGGTATTGAAAAGAGAAAAAAAAAATTATTATATTTGGTTTACGTTACCTGGGAGAAACCAAAAAAACTACAACACCTTAATTTTTTTTTTTTTTTCGTTTAAAATCGCTAACTCCACGTTTAAAAAAACCAAAAATAATTCTACACCACCTCAAGCATCGATAAATCGATCTTTTATATTATTATCTTCTATCAATTCAGCTGATATAATACCTTCTTTTTTTACCAAGTATTTCAAGAATTCTTTTTCCAAACTTTAAAAATCTTCAACAACGTTTTAACAAATCTAAACACATTCTTTTTAAGCTTAATAAGAAATCTCATCTTTTTTTGAACTCTAAAAAAGATCTAAGACACGAGAACCTTATTATCCACTAAGAAACATCAACAAACAAAAAGAAAGAAAAAAACTTTATAAAGAATCAAAACAAACAACATTCACTTATCATACAGTGACACAATTCAAAATACTTACTAAATTTTATCAAGTGCATTCATAATTTTCAATTCATTAGAATAAAATCTAAATTTCAATTTATTATTTTAAAGGGCGTGGATTGGTTTAAAATTCTATAACAAGCAAAAGATCCTCACTAAAAAATTAATATAAAAAAAAATTTTTTGTGTTGTTTTCTTTTTTAAATGTTTATGCGCCAAAACAACAACAATCAAATCGACAAGGAACAATTTTTTTTTTTTAGAATAGCTGCATTAACACAGTAAAATAAAAAAAAATTTTTTTACACCCTTATTGCTTTACCAGGTAATAAAAAAAAAAGAGAAAGAGAGAGAGAGTAGAAAAAAAAAGATGTCAGTTACAAGTGAAACACAAATTCAATCTCCCTCCACTACATTTCCTTCTTCTTCATCAACACCATCATCATCATCAACAAATAACAACAAATTTAAGAAAAAACCACCACCAATCAATACACCACAATCAACATTCAATACTAATAACAATCCTTCATCACCATCTGTAGAATCTTATCCAACAGTTTCATCGCCGATTTTACGAGATTTTGATAGATACCCAACAACTAACGGTAGAACCGGTGAATATTCAATCAACGATAGTGTTAGTAAAATCATGAGTAATGCACAATTATCATCACCAATTAAAGAATCTTTTACAAGAACTAATTCAACATTATCAACAACATCATCTATTTCAACTAATGAAAGAAGATTAACTAAAAAATTTCAAAAAGGTAAATTACAAATTTCTTCTCCCGAAGGTTTCAAACACGTCTCAGGCGGAGCGGCCACCGGTGGTAGTAATAATAATCAATCTCCTCCTCCTTTACCTACAACAAATTTAACAAAAATTTCCAACACAACTTCTTCTTCTTCTCCCATTATTGGTAATTCACACACAACAATTTCAAATTCAAATAGTATAGATTCTATTTCATCAACCACAAGTTCGGTTAATTCTAATTTATCTCAAAGTACAACAACATCAACCGCCACAACGTCGTCAACAAATAATATTAATAACAATAATAGTACTGTTGAAAAGCCACCACCTGTTCCAACACCTCCATCATCTCAAGGCCCACCAGTTAAATCTTATAGAGAATCAATGGCTTTAAGAAGTGGAGTTATGTTGGAACCTTCATCCAATAGAGAATCTAGATTTTCAAGGGCTTTAGGTATTAATAGTACTAATGGTATACCACAACCAATCACAACAACAACAATAGGTATAAATAATGATAATAATGGACTGCCGTCATCACCTACTGCATCAATTTCATCAACAAATACTACTCATAATAATAACAATCAATCACCTTTAGTTCAAGCATATAACAATTCATTAAATAAACCACCACAACAAATTCATGTTACACCAATTCCTCAAACATCAACATCATCATTAAATTCACAATCATCAACTAATACAGAAAAATCAAAAAGAATTAGTAGGTTTCCATGGAAAAGAAATAATCATGATAATAATAATAATAAACATCCACCATTACCATCAATGCCAAGTATTTCATCACCAATTTTAGAATATTCAACAACTGAATTAATTCATGAAAAACGATCATCAAAACAAAGTATACCATTATCAGAATTATATCCAAATGGTCCACCAGGTCATGATTCATTAACAAGGTCATCATCATCAAGATCATCTGCTTCAACTGTACAACAATCTCATCCTATTCCAATTCAACAACATCAACAACAACAACAAATGGCACCACCACCACCACCAATGCATTCTCAAAATATTAATCATACAAGAGATTATTCACAACGATCAATTAGTTCAAGTACAACAAGTACTACTAATAATTCAACAGTACCAAATTCACCAATTGTACATCATCAACAACAATCACAACCTCATCATAATCATTCATCATCTTATACAGTGTCACCATTACCACATCAATTCCCACCATCACAAACAGATTTAGAAATTGCCAAATGGAGACAAAAATGTAGAGAAAGTGATGAGAAAAGAAGAGTTTTAATGGTTGATTATCAACAAAAATTAGATTCAGAAAGAAAGAAAAATATGGAATTAGAGAAAAAATTAGAAGAAATGGTTAGAGAAAAAGCTGCTAATGCAGCAACAGCAGTATCATTAGTATCATCATATCCAACTAGTAAAAAAGATAAAGATTTATTAAATACTGTTAATTCATTAGAATCACAAAGAAAAGCATTAAAAGAAGCATTATTAAATATTAGAGAAACTAAAGATTTGGAAATTCAAGAATATCAAATGTTGGTTAATAAATTAAGAAAAAAAATTATTTCAAATCCTCATTTAATTAAAGATGATAATAGTTCAACAAAGAGTGGGAATAGTTCACAAACTTCATCAATTAATAAACCATCAGATATTTTTCAAACTCCTTCAAAAACAAGAATGGGGATTTCTCCATTATTACCTACATCAAAACCTTATGAAATGAATGAATATAAAAAATAGTTTATAAATAAAAAAAAAAAATAACAATATATTTTTATGAAGATGATATTAATATATATGCAGTAACACTTTCAAATCTTTCTACAGTTAATTTCATTGCAACTTTCATTAATTCATTTGCAATTTCTAATCCATCAGTTTGTAATTCTTTTTGTAATAAATCCCAATTTTCACGATCTAATTTCCAAACAACACTATCACTTTCTGCACTAACTGTTGCAGTTCTATTAGTTTCACTAAAAAATGGTAATTCACCACATGTAGTACCTGCTAAAATACTTTCAAATAATTGTCCTTGTTCTAAATCATAATCTGCTCTTAATATACCACTTTCAACTAAATAAAATCCTTTTGCTGCTTTATTACCAGAATATAATATTGAACCTTTTTCAATTTCTTCTCTTTTAAAATATGGTGCAACTTTATACCAAAATTCTTCATTTTTATCTGATAATCCTTGAAAAATTGACATCATAATTGGTAATGGTTGTTTATAATTAATCCATCTATTATGATTAAAATTTTCCAAATCTTCTTGTACAGTATTTTCAGCAGCTCTTTTTAATCCAGTTGCTCTTGGTGATATACCATAATCAGTACCAATTTGATCACTTGGTAATTTTAATGTTCTTGATTTTGGAATATCATGAATTGTTTGATTTGATTCTTTACCAATTTTTTTATGTAAATCTCGATGTCTATAATAATGTGATAAAAATTCATTTTCACACCATTCTAATGCTAAATTTAAATTTTCAAATAATCGAACTCGATCTCCAACATGATCTCCTAATAATTCAATTGATTTCAAACCTTGCATTACTGATACATCAGCTGTAACTCCACATAATAACATAAAAACTTTTTTCCTTCTTAATAATCTATTCATTCTTGCAAAACCTTCTGCTGCACTATAATCAATATTTGTAACAGCACTAACATCTAATACTAAATATCTAATTGGTTGATTTGAAAATCTAACTTCATCAATTAAATTTCTAACAGTTTTTTCAACATTAACAATTGTACCAAAAAACATTGATCCACTTAATTTCATAACATAAATTTGATCTCCAACTTGAGTTAAAAATTTTCTTTGAACTGCATGTCTTCTAACTGTTGATCTTGCAACTTTACCAGTATAAGTTTTTTTAATTGCACTTGTTCTTGATGCTTGAATAACAAATGATACACATGCTAACATAATCCCAACTAAAATACCATAAACAAAATCCCATGCTCCCATTGTAACAACAATTACAACAATTGTAAAATATTCAAATTTTGATACTTTACCCCAAGTATCTTGTAATGCTTCTTGCATTAATTCAATACCTAATAAAAAAATTAATGCTCCAACAACTAAAATTGGAATATAACCAATAATTACTGGTCCTGCAACCATTACCATAAAAGTTGTAACTGCTAACAAAATTCCTGCAGTTCTTGTATTTGCTCCTCCTTTAATAAATAATAATGAATTTGTATAAACTAAATAATTTTGAACACTACCTAATAATCCTGATAAACCATTTGATATACCATGAGCAATTAATTCTCTATCAATATCAACATTATCTTCTTCTGTTGATGCTGCTAATGCTGGTACATTAATTGGAACATGTAAAATTCCAAAAAATGTTAATGCAAACATTGCAGGTACTGTTTTTAATAATGCCCAATAATCAACTTGTTTAAAATCATATAATTCATAAAAACTATACCAAGGAGCTGAAACTTTTGGTGGTTGAAAAATCCAACCAATTTCTCTTAAATATAATAATGATAATGATGGTATTGCCCAAACAATAAAATGAAAAATTAAAAATACAATAATAAAATATGATGGTAAAATTAATGGATGATGATTAAACCGTTGTATAATCATTAATAAACCTGCAATTAATAATGGTGATACCCATTTAATTAAAGTATCAAATTCAAATAATTTATATAACATTGATAAATTATATTCTAATGGTCCTTGTTGTCCACTAACTTCTAATCCAGTAACAACTAAAAACCATCCAACACCACCAACACATCCAACTAAAATATGTCTTGGGAAAAATCCAATTAATGAACCTAATTTTAAATAACCTAATAAGAAAAAAATTATTCCTGTAACAATTGAACTTAATGCATATGCTAAAATAGTTGTTGATACAATTGCCTTTGGATTTTCATGTCCAACTTCTTCAATAATTGCTACAGCCATTGCATGAAAAAATGGTACAACTTCAATCATTTCACCACCAACTCCTGCTTTAAATACAGAACCACCACATGAATAAACTAATTGTGATACAATACAACTAACATAAAACATTGATAATCCTGCTGCACCTAAATCACTAAAAACATCTCTTGAAGTATCAAATAATAAAATTCCATATGATAATCCATCTAAAATATTTAATAATAATCCTAATGTAACAGCTGGTAATGACTGAACAGGAATTGTAATTAATTGTTGTTTTAAATTTTTTTTATTAATATTTTTGTTATACCATTTACCAATCTTTTGGGTATTTATAATTTTTTTATGATTTCCAAATCGTCTTCTTAATGATGAAGATCGGGTGATTAAAGATTCTGGATCATGATTTGTTGTAGTAGTACTAGTACTAAAATTGGGACGAGCGTTGAACGTTTGATACCAATTTTCTGAATTTGAAGACCCTGAATGGGATCCAGATCGTGATGAATTATATGCTCTATCGTATGCTCTATTTGATGATTCAATTAAAGGTTGTTGTTCATTGTTAATGTTAGGATTATTATTATCGTCTATTAAAATATCTGAATCAAAAGTATCATTATATTCTTCATCTTCTTCATCAAATGGTGAAGAATTCATTCCATCTTCTAATGCTCTTGCTGATAATCCAGCTGTATGTTCTCTTAAAGAACTAGTACTTTCTTTTGGTAATAATGATCCATAAGTTGGTGTATTATTATTATTGAAATTATTACCATTACCTATTGACATTCGTCTAGGTCTCGGTCGATTCAGAACAGGTTCACTGTTTAAAGGTGAATTATTTAGACTCATTCCATTTATTCGTCTATACTATTTTATGATCGTTATCTTGTTGATAATGTTATATATGAGTCTTTTTTTTTTTTTTGTTGATGCAAAATTTATATCGAGAAAAAAACCAAAAATAACCTTTATTATTTTGAAACTTTAAATATTTGTAAGATATTTTTTCTCTTATCCAATGATTTAATAAATAAATATAATAGTTTATTTACTTCAAATTGGTTTTGAAGAAAATTTGTTATAGTGAAAAAGAGAAAAGAGAGAGAAAAAAAAAATTGTCTTAAAAAATAAATTTCCAAAAAAGATTTTTTTTTTTTTATCTTTGTGCTGCTTTTTCTCGAGTATATATAAATAAAAAAAAATGGTGTGGGTGAAAAACTTCCGTTAAAAAAAAAAAAGAACAAAAAAAAGCAAAATGTCGCAACTCCGCTTTAATTCAACAAATTTTTATTGGTAAGAGAAAAAAAAAAAAAAAATCTGAACCCATGTTAGAAGAAAGATTCCAACATTTCAAAGATAACAAGATTTCTTATGATATTTATCTGTTAATGGTGATTAAACTCGAGATTTATTTTTGATAAATTTGATTCATGTTCAAGAGTATAGATTTGCAATCACTTAACGGCAATTATCACCGATAAAAAAAAAAAAAAATTAAACTGTTCTTACAGATATCTTGCATAAATGATGTTTCGAAGAATCCAAGACCAAATTATACGTACCATTGGCGTACTAAAAATTCTTACTCTGCTTAAATACGTGATCATTAAATCCATATATAGATATAATAGAGGATCCAGCCGTGTTGTCACTGTAGATACATTGTTCAAGAGCTCGAGAGCTGATCTAAGCTATACATATTCTTAGCTATTCTCGCGTATCAATACCTTAAGGAAGATTAGCCAATACGAATTGAGTTTTATTGATATTTTGTAATCAATAAGTTTCACAATTATATCTATTCTATCTCCAACACATTATAGAATGGTACTATTGGCTTAATAAAGATTAATCGGCTTTTTCATTCTTATTATGGATGGGTAATTTTGTAAACCATCTATTTGTTACCTGGTATACTGCGATATGTGCACAATTTATTACATTGTATATTTCGATTTCGGGCCTAATATGGATATGGACATCAAACTAGCGATGAGGTGCATTGTGTTATATCATATACTTCCACAGCAACACCTCAGCTTTTATTTGCTGCATGGCTCGACTTTCATCATTGAAATTTGGTTACAAATTGGCACTGAAGTACTTGTTCCCAATAGTCAATTGTTAACCGCTCTAAACAGAAATGTAAACAAACCCCTTAAAAAAAACTTTATATAGACTATATTGAATCATCATCAAAGGTGTGGCCTTGGTTTTGAAATATATATCAAAAGGTTACAATTTCTGATCTATTGAATCAAAATCAATCCACTATATATAGATTCAAATATATGGGTCCATGGAGAGCCCAGTAATTTTTTTTCTCCCAGATGTCTTAGAGTTATAAATTCTTATCTCTGTGATCTGTGATCTCTGTCTCTAGCCTAGGTTAACTTAAGAATTCCAACAGGCTTAATTAGAGAGATATCGTGCTAAATTTCTATAATCCTACAAAAGATCTCGAGATAATGGAAACATTCAGAGAATCAGTAAATATAGAGCTCTGATGTAGCTGTTTCATGTGCCGACTATATTTGAAAGTTATAAAGTCAAGGTCTATATGCTATAGAAGCTCAAGTACACTTAATTAATATTGTAAATTGTTTGTACAATATTGAGTATATATGTATGGTATGTATACACATATACACTTTGGCACCCTTGAGCTTCAGGATCAAAAGTGTATATGATTATATATAATTAGTATTAATTAGCCCATTATATATTGTACTTCGAGTTCGATCGTTAGTCAATTAATATACAAGCTATCGCACACTTGTACGCGTGCGACAACTATATACAGTATACATATATATACAAATATTGTACATATATAGTGTATATACACTGAGTATACTATATACTAATCGTATATATATATAGTACCACTTCATACAATTACAGGATATATTTATATACATGTATCCGTTTTGACATGGATTTTAATTAGCAGTTTTTGATTTTTGCAAAAAATGGATTAATGGATTTTGGATTTTGGCCATGCCAAATTGCAAAAATTGAAAACTGCTAAAATCCATGTCACAACGATGCTGTAAATAAATTGTACTTATGAATAAGCTTGAAATTAAAAGTGTGTTAAATTGCATCTGTGCATCAATTTTAAATATCTCTCTAAATCTTGAGTGTCATGATTATTTAAATTCAATTAACTAATTAATATATCGTTATGAAGGGTTATGGGGTTTTAATGATATGCAATATATAAAGTATATAGTGTCAATATATATATTATAAAATCAGAAAATTGAGTATTCTATAGATAATATATAACATTATATATATGAAACCTACGGTTTATGAATTATAGACTATATCTGTGAATTTAAATTAAAAAACATCCAGTGGTCCACATATGTATGTTGAGGCCTTAAAATATAGACTCTACGCACTAAAGATAGAGAGTTGTGATATGCCATCAATTGTAAACCATTTAAGGGCTAGCTTAGATATGCAACTGTACTCAAACCACTAAAGACAATATAACTATCATGAGAATCTAGAACAAAACTACTACACTAAATTAGAACAAAACTTTTTTTTTCAAAAATTAATAAAATTCATAAAAATTCAAATATATAATTAATATATAAAATAAAAAATAATTAAAAAACTAGTCAAAAACAAAATATTCATTAAAATAAAAAAAAAAAACATTTAAAAATCTCTCCTTTTTTAAAAAAAAATTTCACACACTTAATTTTCTTTAAAATAAAGAATTAATAAAAACGTTTTTTTTTTTTATCCTCTTTTATATTATTTAACTGCACTTTTTGTACATTACAACTTGTTATTATTATTGAGGATTAACAACTGTATTATTATTAGCTACTTGTTGCTGTTGTTGTTGAGCTTGTGCTTGTGCTTGAGAGTGAGCAATTGCTGCTTGTGTTGGAGTTTGTTGTTGTTGTTGACCTCCACTACTCAAATGTTCATATAAACTTTGAAACATTCTTTCAAATTCAGGTGAAGTTTTAGTTAATGGTAAATCCCAAAATTTATAAGATTGATTCTTTAATAATTCAGTAAAAGTAATTATTAAACCCCAAGGATGTGGTCTATTACAAATAATTCTTTCTAATAAAACTCTTGTAATTAAATGTTGAATTTCATATTTTTTATCAGAATCAATTTCACTAGAATTTGATGAACCACCAAAAATTGCCAAAATTGTACATGAATAAAAATGTGTATGACGATTTGGATATCTTAATTGATCAGCCATTGCTTGAATTAAAAAGAATCGACCTTCAGTTGTTAATTCATTTAATAATTGTGTTAATAACAAAACATGATTTGAATCTCTATTAAATAATTCTTCACCATCATCATCTTCATCATTATTGTTATTATTAGTATTATTATCTGAATTTTTTGATGGTAAAGTAGTTTTTGAAACTTGTTGTACAATATACAAAACTAATGAATGTAATGCAACTGCATTACAATTAATTTTATCAAATCCAATACCTGCATGAGTCATTGGTTTTGATAATGTCATTGCATTAGCAATTGTTTTAACAATTTGTAATTGAGGTTTTGTTAAATATTGATCAACTAATTTTCTAATACCAAAATTTTGTAAATCAATTGTTGGATCAAATTGTAAAATTGGTGATTGTTGAACTTGTGGTAATTTATCAACTTTTAAACCTTGAGTTAATGGATCTGGTAAATCTGAATTTGGTGGGAATGCACTCAAAACAACATTTCTTAATTGAACAAAAGATTGTGGAATTGCATTACACAATGAATAATGATTTTCAATTAAAAATACTGGGAAATCTGATAAAATAACCAAAAAAATTCTTTGAATTCCTTTATACATTGCACTAATCATTTCAGGAAATTGTACTCCAATTGAATATTCACCAACAAATTTAATTAATGCTTCTAATAAATTAACTAATAATTTTTGTCCCTTTTTATCATCTAATTTCATTAATTTTGGTAAAAATAATCGATGAGAAATTAATGTCATCCATGCAAAAGAAAATGCTGGGAATGCCATTGGTTGAATTGATTGTAAACAACCAGCAATTTGAATATAAATTTCTTGGAAAAAATCATCAAAATTATTTTCACATGTTGTCATTTCATATAAAATTGTTGAAAATAATCTAAAATATGGTCTACCATTAAATTGTTCTAATTTTAAATCATGTTCTTTTGCAAAAACTAATGAAATAACCCCTAATGCTCTTCTTGAATAATGAACTTTTTGTGCCAAAGCAGAATCATCAGTTCTTAAAATTGTAACAATTAATTTAGCTAATGCATCAATTGCAACAAATGCTTCAGTTTGATTACCACCTTGAACATTTAATGCTGCTGAAACTGCTGCTTCTAATGAATAACGAATTAATCTTGTTAAATAATCATCATTTGATAAAATTCCTTTTTCACCTAATCTATAAACAAATAAATGTAATGATCTTTCAGTTTTTGATGGATGTTGAGCTAATCTTAACCATTCAGCAAAAATATAATTCATTTGATCTCTAACAACCATTTGACTTTCATTTTCTGATTGTGTATTATCCAATTTATTTAAAATCTTTCTACAAGATTCATCATTTTCATTTTTTGCCAAATGTTCCATTGCTTCCAAACAAGCAGTAAATTCAGTTCTAAATGCACATGGTGATGAACCTAAAACTGCTTTATGAATTAATCCAGCTGCAAAATCAATTGCTGGTACATGTTTATCCAAAATTTGTTTTGCTAATGAAACATCAATTTCATAAGCAGTAATTAATTTAGCTCGAATTAATGTTGAAACAACATCAACATCATATTTTCTTTCATCATCAGAATAAATTAACCATAAAACAACTTCTTTAGCAGTTGCTGCACTCATATCACATAATTGATGTAAGAAATAACACAAAACTTCTCTACCTAATTGAGTCTTTGTTGAAGTAAATAATGTTGAAACAGTAATTTGTGATGCTTTTAAAACAACTTGTTCTTTAAATGGAGATCTTGATGCAACTGATAATAATTGATTCATTAAAGTCATAACTGGATGTTCTGGTGTTAATTGTGCTAATGATTCTTCAGTTGATTCTTTAACTTGTTGATCTAATGCATCAACACCATTTTGAATTTGTAAAATAGTATTTTCTAATAATTGAGCAGAATTTGCTGCACTCATTTCATCTTGTGGTTGTTGTGGATGTGGAGGTGCTAAAGGTTGTTGTGTTGATTGATTACTTAGAGCAGCTGCTGGTACATCTAATTCTTCCAAATCTTGTTTAATACCAAAAGTATCATAAACATTTAATTGTTGTGGTAATAACCCACCAGGTTTTAATGCAAAAGGTTCAGGTAATTGAACATTATTATATTTAGCTGGTGGTGCATGAGGATCAATAAATACTTGATTTGGTTGTCTAGTTTCCCTAAATTGTTGACGAATTTGATAATTTGGTTGTAATGCTTCATCAACATCATTAATAACTTTATCAATAGCATTCTTTTCAATAATACTAGTAATATATTCCAAATTTTCACTAACTGCAGTTGGGATTTGATCAAGAATTAAATTATGATCACCATATCCATTAGCATTAACAAATGATGATAAATCTCGAATTAAATTATCTGCTATTAAATCTTTTGAACTAACAACTGTTAAATTACCTGCCAAAATTCTTGCCATATTAGTTGCAGCATTTCTCATTTTATTTTCATCTTGTTCTAATGCAAAATCTTTTGTAATTAATTCTTTAGTTGCAATTGTTGCAATTGATACTGATCTTTCTAATGTAGTTTGTAAAATATCATTTAATGTTTTATTAATTGCAATAGTAAATAAACTTAATAATGGTGGATGTGTAGCAAAAACTGTACTACCAACAATTTGAATTTGTTCTTCCAATGGTTGTTGTTGTTGTTGTTGTTGAGGTAGTTGTTGTTGTACAATTTGTTGTTGTGGTGGTTGTGGTGTTGATGATTGTTGTGGTGGTTGAATTTGTGGTTGTTGAATTGGTGCAATACCTGGTGGAATAGAATTATTAATTTGTAAATTATCCATTTTAGATGCCAATTCTTGATGTGCAACATTTTCAGATGGTTTATTTCTAATAAAATTTGCAATTTCTAATTTTGATAAATCTAATTTCAAACTATTACATAAAACTTCAACTTCAAATTTTAAATTTAATTTTAATCCAGCAGTTTCATATAATTCAGCCAATACATACATAATTCCCATTAACCAAGGATTTGGTGGTAAAAATACTGTTGATTGAGTTGCTTTTTCCAATGTTTTACAAACAAATGGTAAAACAATTGTTAATTTTTGTTGTGTATAACCTTCTAATAATAAACCTTTAAAATAAATATTTTTATGTAAAATTGGTTTATCTCTTCCTAATAATAAACCACCTAACCATTGACCCAAATGTTTTAATTGATTTCTTTTTTCTGCAGTATCAGCAGCTGGATGATTTAATAATTCAATAATATGTAAATAAGAAACTTCAATAATATGTTGTTCTAATAATCTTGAATTTAATAATGTAATCATTGTAATATATAATTGATGATAATTTGGTTCATGTTTAGATCGTTCACCAACAATATAATCTGCAAACCATCTATAATATTTTTTATCCAAACAACTTGATAATTCTTTTGTCTTTGAAATAACATTAGATTGTGCAATATTATTAACAATAAACAAAACTTTATCAGCAACTTGTTCACCTGGTTCTTCTTGTGGTGGAGTATCTTCCATTGAAACTTCTGATGAAATTGAATGGAATTGATTAACTTGTTGTGATACAATACCTGGTGGTGGTCCAGTAATTGTTTGTTGTTGTTGTTGTTCATTTGGTAAAAATGTTGCACCAGCTGATTTACTAGTTGGTGAATTATTTGAATCAGTATTATTTACAATATCTTGAATTGTATTAAAAAATTGTTGATGAGTTCTTAATCCAGGAATTTCTAATAACAATTTACAATATGATGGATAATCTTTTAATCGTTCTCTAATTTCAAATAATGCTTGTAAACCAAATTTAAACATATTATTTTCTGGTGGTGATTTTAAACATTCCAAAATATGTTTTAATGCTACTTGTAATGGTGTACCACCAATTAATTGAAAATAAATTAATGAACCAAATAAAACTGCTGTTGTTGCTAATGCATTTAAAGGATATTCTGGGAAAAATCGATATTCATCAAATAATGAATGAACCATACAAGCAAAAACATCTTGTTCACTTGGAATATCAGATTGTTTTAATCTTTGTAACATTGTAATAATATCTCTAATTTCAATTTGACCAGCATACATTTTTTGATAATACATTTTCATTTCATTTTCAATTGTTTCTGGAAATTGATTTGAATCACCATGTGATAAAATAGCTGCATCATGACCTTGACCAAAATTCATTAATCTTGGATAAATTTGAACACATTGAATTTGTAATCCTGTAACTTGATCCATTTTTTCATGTGGGATATCTCCACTTGTACTTAAAAATGTTAATGCTGCATAAACACTTCTTAAATTAAAATTCTTCTTTTGAGTTGGATCAACATTATTAGCATCATTAATAACTTTACTTTCCATAAAATCTAATAATGAAATAATAAATTCTTTACCATTTGATCGATTTTTTTGTAAAAATGTATCAAATAATTCAATTTCATTTCGATCTGCTAATAAAGCTAATTCAAGACTTGATAAATATTTTGAACTATCATTAGTAGTAGTAGTATCATTTTTAAATAATAAATCATTTAAAGTATTTGATTGTTTTGCAAGATATAAAACATTTCCCATTAATGAAACATCTTTTTGATGAACACCTTCAATTAATTGTTTAAAATAATCAAAATTTTTTGAACGTAATAATTTAAATGTTAAAATACTTGATGGTGTTGGTTGTAAAGTAATAAATTTAATAGTTTGATGAATTATTGAATCAATTGTAGAATCTTTTTTAACATCTTGAGATCCTAATAAAATAAATAATGCATTATTTGATAATTGATTATTTAACCATTCAAATACTTGTTGATCACTTGATTCATTAAATAATGCTTTCCATAAACTTTTTGAATTTAATTCATGATGTAAAATATTTTTATTCCAAATTGCCAAATCTTCTTGTTTTAAATCTTCAACTAATGGATCAATTGATTCAAAAGAAAATTCTTTATTAATTGCTGCTTCTGCTGCTTGTTTTGCCAAATTGGCTGATGTACTTGGTTTTTTCCATGAATATAATAAAAATAATGTAATTGCTTCTTTATTTAAAATTAATAAAAATTGAAATAAACTTGTAATACTTGAACTTGATGAGACTGAAATTTCATGTGATGTTGCGGAATCAACTTCATTAATAACTTTATCCCATGAAATTTTATTCAAATTTTTATCCTTTAAATTTTCTGCCAAAATTTTTGAATCCCATTCTGGATGAATAGTTGTTAAAATACAAAGACTTGCCAAATCTTTTTCTGTTAATTTTTTTGGTAAAACTGTTGATAATTTTGAATAATCACCTTTTAAAGATTCAATATTTCCTGCAAGACCTTCCATTTTAATTTTTAAAATTTGTGTAATATAATAATTTTTGGCTTCTGATGTTGTGAAGTTTTTGTCTTTTAATTTTGTTAAATCTTTATTATTATTTAATAATGTTTCAATTGTTTGTTTATCAATATTATCAATTATATTAATATCTATTGGTTTTTGTTAGTTTAGTTTTCCTTTTTTTATTTATACACACCTTCTATATTTAATAATACTTTTTCTAAATTTGTTAAATCAAATTTTTTATAAATTTCCAAGTTGTCACCAAACGCGTTTTTCAATAAATTAATATTACTTTTAGAATATTTTTTCAACTCGTTATGCAAAAATCTATAAGCCTGAGTGTTATAATCTATTTGGCGTGATGCGTGAGTTAAAAATTTCGAATAATCCGCGTTGTATTTTTCAAATAACTAGAGCTTGTTAGTTTATTTCTCTTGTTTATTTTACTTACATTAAAAATTTGATTTGATAATAAATCCCACGACTCTGATTCAACTTTATTATTAATTAATATCCCCGCTTTAGCGAATAAAGTACCTTCAACTGGAGTCAATTCGTTAATTTTTACTCGTTCTTCGTTCGTTGAATCGCCCGAAGGCGCTTGATTTGTTGAAGCAATTGCAACCAAAAAAAGGTTAAAAAAGTTTTAATATAAAATAAAAAAGGTTTTTTCTTTAAATTGAATAAGTAATACCTTAATTATTTTAGATTGTTTACTGATAAAGGACCAATTGATTCTTCTGTTGTTCTTTTGCTGTGATAATTTGTCCTAATTTATTGTTAATATTTGCCAATTGGTTGTTAATAATCCAACTTACCTTTATTTAAATAATACCAAAAAAAAAGTTTTTTTTCTCTTCTATTAATAAATAAATATAAATTTTTTGATATCAATTATTGTTTAAATACAATTAAATGTTGTTGTTTTGTGTAAACGCTGAGATCAAAAAAAAAAATGTTGTTGTTTTTGTCTATAAGTTCTTTGCTGATCTCTCTAACAAATAATCCTTCCCGTCTATAACTCTCTGTAGTCTACCTTCTTGTTTATTTTTGAGTCGAATGTAAATCTCTTCGTGTGTGTGTGTGTGTGTGTGATTGAAGATTCTAATTCTATCAAAAGTTTAATCAATTGTTGCTGGAGTTAAAAGAGTAGAAAAAAAATTTAGTCTTTTCTATTGATGTTGTTTGAAAAAAAAGTTGTGAAAAAAAAAAATTGAAATCGCCAAAAATTTTGTTGTTGATGCGCTGGGAGAAATGAAAATAGCGAGAAAAGAAGCTTTTTTTTATTCTCTTAATGAAATCATTTCAAGCCTTATTTTTTTTTTCTCTATCATAAAAATCATCGGAGGTGGTGCTTCCGATGTTGTGTGTGTATTTTTTTATTTTTTTTTTGGTACTGTAGAATTTATTGTGATGATGCAGGGATCGCAGCTTAAGATAATTGTTAAAACGCTTTTGGGACTTTAAGTTTTCAACAGCATTTTTTTTGGCTCCAGTGATACTATTCATAGCGCTTTAAAAAATCAGCACCGTGTAAAGGCTACTAGTGCAGCTGTAGTGCTAGCTACCAATAGCTAGAACGTTAGTGGCGCGCAGTAAATTAATAGATGAACCCGCATTTTCTAAGAATGTCATTCAGGGTATTCTAAAGCTAGAAATGGATTAGATTTCTATAAGATATAAGACTGAAGAACTCTGAAATTGACAGCCAATTTTCTTGTTAAAGGCACATACAGTCTTATCTAACCAATATTATATATATTCAGTAGATTAAATTGACTAAATTTATAAATTTTAATCAGCTTTTCTCACGTGTCAAGGCGTATTAAATATGTATATGCATAATATTACTTACAATTATAATAACACCTGTTGAAGGAATAGAAGCATATGTATATATAAAATAACTCTATATTTAAGGAAACATTCATATCTATAGTTTAACAATATTAGTTTAAGCCAGTACATTTCAAAGAGCTAGTGTTTCCATGCATAGATGTAGTACTTTTCGATCAACTAATTCATCGAATATTAGATAACCGTATCAGTGCACCATGGTTGTGAACATAAAGTTAATATGTACGTAAACACTTGCTTTTGACTCCACAAAGTTTACCAATTGAATTTGCAAACAGCAGCGACAAGTAATATAACACAATGTATACTAAATATATGCCATTTGATCTGAATGTGGAGTGCGGCCTGAGCTAGCTAGATAGCGCTGTTCTTGCGTGTAAGCCGCACAACAAGTCGGAACTCCGACATCTAAGACTAATGCTTAGTCACAAGAGATAAAAAAAAAAAATTTGATAAAAAAATTTTTAAACTGGTCAAAAATTTTTCTGAGACATTTGAAAAAAAAAAAAAAAGTTTTCAAAAAAAAAACCCATTAGACACTTTTTTTTTCATTCTCACCTTTTAAATCTATAAATTTTTTATTTGCATTTTTTTTTATCAAATACCCCCTTTCTTCTTCAAATAACTAAACAAAAATGGAGAATATGATTTTAGGTCATCACACTCCAGCTACAGTATTATGCTGTAACTGTGGTAGTGCGATGGATGGTACCAAAGGATTAACAATGTGTTTTGATTGTATCAAATTAACAACAGATATTACAAAAGATATTCCAAGAGAAGCAACTATTAATTTTTGTAGAAATTGTGAAAGATTTTTACAACCACCAAGTCAATGGGTTTTAGCACAACCAGAATCAAGAGAATTATTATCAATGTTATTAAGAAGATTAAGAGGATTAAATAAAGTTCGATTAGTTGATGCAAGATTTATTTGGACAGAACCACATTCAAGAAGAATTAAAATTGAATTAGCAGTTCAAGGTGAAGCACAATCAGGAGTTATTATTCAACAAAATTTTGGAGTTGATTATACAGTTATTGCAACTCAATGTCCAGATTGTGCAAAAAGTTTTACTGTTCATACTTGGGAATCTGCATTACAAATTAGACAAAAAGTTGATCATAAAAGGACTTTTTTCCATTTAGAACAATTGATTTTAAAAAGTAATGCACATGTTGATACTATTAGTATTAAAGAAAGTAGAGATGGGATTGATTTTTATTATGCTCATCGAAATAGTTCAATTAGAATGTTGGAATTTTTAGATGCAGTTGCTCCATTAAGATATAAAGAATCAAAAGAATTAATTAGTACTGATACTCATACTGGTTCAAGTAAATATAAATTTACTTATTCTATTGAATTAGTACCAATTTGTCGAGAAGATTTAATTTGTTTACCAAAAAAATTAGCTCAATCAATGGGGAATATTTCACAAATTGTTTTATGTAATAAAGTTACAAGAAGTTTACAATTTATTGATCCAAATACTTTACAAATTTGTGATTTAAGTGGTGATTTATTTTGGAGATTACCTTTTACACCATTAGCAGATATGTCACAATTAGTTCAATTTTTTGTTTTAGATATTGAACCATTAGGTCCAAGTCGAGGTAAATATGCATTAGCTGATGTTACTGTTTGTAGAGAAGGTAATATGGAACAAACTTATTTAATTAGAACACATTTAGGTGGTATTTTACATCCTGGTGATTCTGCATTAGGTTATTTCCCAAAATATGCAAATTATAATAATGTTGAATGGGATAATTTAACTGATAATGAAAAACCAGATGTTGTTTTAGTTAAGAAATATTATCCAAAGAGAACTAAAGCTAAGAATCGAGTATGGAAATTGAAACGAATGGCAAATGAACATAATACACAAGTTGAAGAATTATCAACAAATGATCAAAATAAAGTTGATAGAGATTTCGAAATGTTTATGCAAGAAATTGAAGAAGATCAAGAATTACAAGAAACTTTTGCATTATATAAGAAAAAGAATGTTGTTGAACAAGATAATGAAATGAAAGAAGATGGAGATGATGATGAAGGTGAAGAAGGTCCAGCAGTTGATGTTGATCAATTATTGGATGATATTGAGGGTATGACTTTAGAAGATTAGAATTAATTAATTAATTTTTATTTATACAAATTATTTTATTTTTTTTTTAACGTCTTTTTTCTGGTGATCTAGATTGTTGTAGTTTTTCTGGTGATAATTGTATTTTTCTTGGTGATGGTGATCCAGTACCACTAATAAAACTTGATCGTTGTTTTGGTAATAATTTTGGTGTATTTCTTGAACTTGATGATGAAGATCTTGATAAAGAAACTGAAGATAATGAAGAAGATGAAGTAGATTCTCTTGGTTGTTTTGGTTTTAATGATAATAAATCTTTAGCTAATTGTTTAACCATAACAGGGCTATCATCATCATCAATAGAATTTTTTAATACTTCATTTAAACCACAAATTTCCATAATTGAACATGTTGAAATTGAATTATAATTATAATGATTATCTAATACTGATTTTGTTAATCTTAATAAATTTAATCGAATTAATGGTTTTGAATTTTTTAATCTTCTTTTCATTTGTGATAAAAATCTTTCCAAATCAATTTTTAAACAAATTCTTGTACTTGTTCTAAAAATTTTTGTCAAAACTTCTAATAATGAATTTAATGTTGATTTAGATTCTTCTAATCCTAATAATAATTTATTACAATTTTCTGATTCAATTAAAACATTTTCAACTCTTGCTTGTTCATCAATTAACCAAGTTGATATTGCTTCATATGCATTAACTTGCCAATATGGATCAGTTGTTAAATATAAATAAGTATCTAACCCATTATAATTCCATAATATTTTTTGACATGTTTTACCAGCATGAGCCATATCACATAATATTGGTAAAGCAAATTGTTTTAATGGAGAATCTTGTTTAATAATTGATTGTAAAATTGGTATTACACCACATAATGCAGCTTCTTCTTGTCTTGATGGACTTAATCGACATAAATTAAACAAAACATTTAAAACTTGACTTGCAATTTCTTTATATTTTGAATGATTATTTGAATCATTTAAAATATCAACTAAATATTCAATTGTATTTGAATTTTGTAAAATATCAAAATTAGTTGGAATTGTAACATTTTTTATAAATTTTAATAATAATAATTGATTTGAATCATCCAATTTATTATAACATTTAAATAATCCTCTAAAAATTGTTCTTGTTGCAATAGTTTCTTTAACATGCTGTTCAGTTTGTGAAAATATAAAAAATATTGAAACAATTTTTGAAATTAATTCATCTTGTTTTTTTAATCTTGTTAATGATACTAATACTTGAATTAAAGAATCTAAAATATGATTTCTTGATAAAATTCTACAAAAATCACTTTTTGGTGCATTATCTAATTCAAATACTTTCCATAATCCATCAATACCAATATTAACTAAATCTCGTTGTTGAATAATATCTTCTTCACATAATTCACTTAAAATATTTAATCCACCACAACTAATAAACATTTGTAAACTTTGTTTAGAACTATACATAATTTTAATTAAATTAACAGCTTCTAATCGAACTTCATTTGTATATTTTCTTGATGCAAATTTTGATACTGTTGGAACCCCACCAATCATTGAAAAATTTTCTAATAAAGATTCATCTATAACTAAATCAATACATTTTAATAAATTAAAGATAATTGAATTATCTGTTTGAGTATCTAATACTTCTAATATTGGTAATAATCCATGTGATTTTATAATTGTTTTATTACAATCTGGAAATTCAATTAATAAATTTACCAAATCATTAATAGTATTTGATAATGTTTCATAAGGTAATTTTGTATTTAATAATGAAATTAATTGTTGTGTTTGTTGTTGTGCATTAGCTAATCTATCTCTTGCAGCTTTTATTGCTAAATTATTGTTATTAGTAGTTGATAATGAATCTTCTAATTCAAATACTGTTTCATCTAAACTACTTGAACTTGATGTACTACTAATTCTTGGTTTTAAAACAACATTTGAAGTCAATAGTTCTGAATCTGTTTCA
Organism: Blastobotrys capitulatus; assembly: GCA_030564325.1. Taxonomy (NCBI): domain Eukaryota; kingdom Fungi; phylum Ascomycota; class Dipodascomycetes; order Dipodascales; family Trichomonascaceae; genus Blastobotrys; species Blastobotrys capitulatus. The sequence continues at coordinate 115,261 of JAJLUL010000027.1, forward strand.
TTTTCATTCCCACCAAAAATTGAACTATAATCTGCTTCATCTTCATCATCTTCAACATAAGAATCTAATGGATTATTAATTTTTTTTTTATTTAATTGTGTTAAATCTGATGGTTTTAAAACTTTTGGTACTTTTTCATTTAATGCTAATTTTAATTTATTTAAATTAATATTACCTTGTAAATCAGAATAATCTTCATCTTGTTCTCTAAATGGTGAATGTTCTCCAATTAAATCTTTTTTATTTTTTGGAGTTTTTGGACTATTAGATAATTTTGAATTAATTGATAAAACATCTTCTTCATCAAAATCATTATCCCAATTTTCTGATTTATTATTATTATTATTATTATTATTATTAACAATATTTCTAAATTGTAATCTTTTTGATTGACTAAATAATCTAATTGATGTAAAAGGGTCATCTTTATTAAAATCATCTAAATTTTCATCATCATTATTTTCAACATATTTTTTTAAATCTGGTTGTTTTAAACTTTTTTTCTTTTGTTTGTTTTTTGTAGATTTTATTGTTGGACTTAAATCAACCGGTTGTTGTAAAGCATCATTCCATCTTTGAACTGATTTAACAGCATCATCATATTTAGCTGCAAACCTTTTTGATGATTGTTTATCTACCATTAACATCCAAGGATGTTTTAATAATTTTTTAGCACCAACTCTTAAATTTGGATCTTTTTGAAAACATTGTAATAAAAAATCTTGAACTTGTGGTGATAATCCATCAGGAATTGGAGGATGATCATCATTAACAATTGCAAATAATGCCGGCATTTGTCTTAAATTATGATAAGGAGGTTTCCCAGTTAATAATTCAACAATTGTACAACCCAAACTCCAAATATCTGAAGCAGTTGTAGCACCATTTAATTCAATAACTTCAGGAGCCATCCAATTAGGTGTACCAACTACTGATTGATCATCACTCATTATTTTATTAATCTTTGTTGCAACTCCAAAATCTGCCAATTTAGCTAAACCATCTTTTGTTGTTAGAATATTAGCACCTTTTATATCTCTATGAATAGTACCTTGTTTATGTAAATATGCCAATCCTTGTAAAACTTGATAAATATAAACAGCAACTAAATTTTCAGGAAATCTACCGAATTTTTTACAAATATGACTTAATGATCCATTTTCACAATATTCTAAAATAATACTTAAAGTATCATTTGTTTTTACAAATCCATGATATTTAACAATATTTGGATGATTTAAATTTTTTAATAAATCAATTTCCATCATAATAGTATCTAAATCTGATTTTGGAACATCAATTAATCTAATTTGTTTAACAGCTACGGTTTCACCAGTTCCTAAATTTAATGCTCTATATACAGACGCGTGAGCTCCTTTTCCTAAGCAATCACCAAGTGTCTTTTCTTGTTAGTTAAATTTTATTCGTCTTTTTGAAATTAATACTTACATAGTTGCTTAATGGTGCAACATTTTTTTTCAATTTTTGTGATGGAGTAGAACAAACCACATCATCTTTAGCTAATAATGATGTTCTAGATTGTCGTGATTTCCTTGGTGTCCTGGGCTCATTCATCAACTGTGGTTTATAAATAGGTTAGTAGCGTTTATATTTTTTTTTATCTATAGCGTGTTGAAGATTTAATTTTGTCTATTATTATTTTTTTATTTTTTTCGATTCGCGATGTCCACAAAATAATTTTTTATTTTGGAACATTAGGTTTAGGTTTTTTTAAGCTTGTAAAAATTTGACTATATTGCAACATGTACCGATACATCGGCACAGATTGTTCTTTTTGCACTACAAATCTTACAGACGTCAAAAATTGAGATAAAAAAAAAATAACATCATAGAATTGAAATACAATCTAATAATTAAATAATAAATACAGTTATTACATTAAAATGAGAAAAAAATAAATTAAGATTTGATCCATTCGTTATTCATCAAATCGGTAATTGTTGGTCGTTTAGTAGTATCATATTGGAAAATTGATTTCAATAATTCCTTAACTTGTTTAGCTTCACCAGCTTTCATTTGATCTGGTTTCCAATTATCAAAATGATGTTCCAAATCTGGTGAATGTTTATATTCAGCTGGGGCATCAACTTTTCCATCTTTAACATGAGAAGCGAATTCTTTAGTTGGTTTCCATTTTTTAACCAAATCTTCTGGTAATTCACCAACAATACCATTCATATTAAATAATAATTCATCATGTTGTTCTTTTGGTTTTGTCTTTGTAAATTCAAACATATTTCTACTTGTAACTAATTCAAAAATTAAACAACCTAATGACCAAATATCAGTAGATTTATCCAAATTTTCACCATTTAATAACATTTCTGGTGAAGCATTATGTAAATTAATTGCTTGAGGATCAGCTGGTGCACCACCATCTTTAAATGCAGTATTTAAATCAACCAATTTAACAGCAACACCATCTTCATCTAATTTAACACATCTAAAAATTGGCATACTTGCCAAAACACGATCTGGTAAACCTTTATGTTTTTTGGCAGCTTCAATAAATTTATCATCATCTTTTGGTCCAAAAGTAATTTCCAAATAAGTATGATCAATATCATCTAAACCTTCTAATTGTAATGCAATATTACCTTGAGAAATATTACCATGAGCCATACCATGTTCATGGAAAACTGAAACAGCTTCAACAACTTGTTTAATAATTGATTTTGCCATTTTTAATTTAATTTTATCCATTTTTTTGGCCATTCGTTTATCATTAACACAATGCCAAAACATTTCCAAATCTGGACCCATAACTTCTTCAACAGAAACAATATGATTACCATTTGGTCCTTTAAATTTAAATCGTTGATATTCTTTAACAATTGCATCAGAACCTTTAACTGCTTCAGCTGCTTCATCCAAATTATTAGATTTATTTAAACCTCTTGAAGCTTTACCAGCAATAATTTTAATTGCTTTATAATTTTTTTCAACTTGATCTCTTGCTAACCAAACAGTTGCAGATGGACCATGAGCCAATTTTCGAATTAATTCATATCGATTTGGTTCATTTTCATCACCAATAGTATCATTGATATTAACTGGATGATAACCACCGTGTTTATAATCAGCCATGGTTTCCATTGTATAGGAGTATCCATTGTACAATGAATCATGGTCTTTCTTATCTAATAACATGGTTTATTAATAGTAGTAGTAGTAGTTTGTTGTTGTTGGAGTAGTAGTTAATGCGGAATAATTTTTTCTTGTGTGTTTAATTGAAATACAAAGAAAAGTATAATTTTTTTATATAAAATTGGGGGAGGATTATGAAGGGTATTTATAGTTTCAGTAGTAGCCTAGGTTGTATAGTGGGGGAAGATTTGAATGCTTAGATTGTGGCTAGTAAATAAAGACAGCTTGTATAACGAAGTCAGCCGATTTTTTATTTGTTTGGGTAAGTTTAGGGATTTAACTATGATTACTATAATACAACTCAGCGTTTAAAAAGAAAAAAAATACTCTCAGTGCAGTTGGGATGTTACAAAAAAAAATTACAACTAATTAATTAATTCTAGAAAAAAAAGAAACTATTAATACTATTTTATTTATTTAATTGTATGCTTCTTTTTTTTTCTCATTCTTAATTTTTTTTTACTATTGTTTTCCTATTACAAATTAATTGATATAAACTAAACGACAAACTATTCCATTCAATTCAATTCATTCAAAACTATTCTCAATAATATATATATAGAAAGTATAGCAAAATTGCCAGCAAATTAATCTTTAAATTACTGTAACTTTAAAAAAGAGAAAAATTGGTCAAGATTCTTGTCCGCTAAACAATATTATAAAAGTCAAAAATGGCGAGACTCGGAAAAAGGGTTTATTTTTATTGAAAGGAAGTCATCATAGACTCTTTTCATATTAAAATAGGAAAAAAAGAGGGGCCTTGTTCGGATCTGGAAATGATGTTCAAAAATATTCTAATAAAAAACTATAATACTTTTTGAGTCATTGGAATATAATATGGATTGACTTTTTCCTTTCCAGTTAAAAATAAAAATGTATCATAAAGAATCTCAAGATTCGAATCATTTAATACTCTTGTCAATATTTACATTTGCTATGGACCTTTTATTGTTCAAACAGGCTCTTATAGTACTACAATTTTAATAGAAAATGTCCAATATTTTTGATCAATTGGAGTAATTGATAATTAATTGTGGCGTTACTGTTAAAGAATATGCATACAAATGATGCTAATTGATTCAATTGCAACCGATTGATAATAATTAATGCCCGGCAAACGGGTATTTTACCCCATATTTTCTTGTCGTCATCATCGAGATTTGTTTTTTTTATTTGATTGCAGCCAGCATTTTATACCAAACAAAGATCAAATTATCAATTTCCCCAGACAAAAAAACAAGAAAAAAAACAGCCGTTAGTAGTGCTTGAGTGGTTCAGAAAATGGCCGCGCAATTTATAGCATGCTGAGTTGTAGTTGAAGGTGATCGGATGTTGTTCAGATTATGCGGGGTGCTGCATCATCGCCATAATTACTTTTTCTCAGTGTGGCGCGTTTTTTTTAAAATACACTTGGAATTAACTCCCAAAAAAAAGTCACACAACCTTTTTTTTGTTGTAACTAATACTTCCGTTATGTTCCTTATGGACTAATACAACTCCATATTTTTTTTTGTAAATTAGAGTTTTGAACATCCTGGATTAAACATAAAATTGAAAGAATAAATTTTGGGGAATAAATCGTTTAATATTATAATATTGAGTCGTATTTTGTTTTCCTACTACTCTAATGGAATGTGTTTTTTCATGTTCAATTGTTCCGAATTGTTACGTTTTTGAATTTGAATCTCTGGAATCATCCAATTGACTGAGTATTGAACTCAGATGCGTTTTAATTCTCTGGTACTGGGTATACTAAGTTGTCTACTCATCTACCATGCTCAAGTTGGTATCCTCAAATGCATTATTTGTACTCGAGGTTCTAGCTCAGACCTCAGAATTATAATATTGGAGGGATTTCAATTGGGAAATGATTCCAGGACTTTGGAGCTGTGTGATGACCTCCTTCCTTAGTAATAGACTAAGACTCCTCTTTTAATCTAAATTACAATTTCTTACTGTCATTGGCTTATTAAACCGTCTAGACATGATAATGATTTTTTACCAAAATACAGGGTTGATTGATTATCAATGCCCTAGACTTTCATTCAAATATTAATTTAATTAAATTCATAGAAAAGTGGAGAAAGGATGATCTTTTACATCCATTTAAAATTTTTTAAAATGACTGAAAGTAGTAACAATTCATTTTTATCGATCCATGGATGTACCATGGTATTTTTTTCCTTCAGTACTTGATATGTACAGTATGATGCTGCTAGCTGAATCGTGATCAGGGAGTTTCAAGTTCATTAAAAATTATTACTGAGTAGCTACCATATACGTAGGATTAGGTCAGATACTTTAACCATCAATGTTATTAGCAATGTAATGTATGCTATGTTCTTTTTTTATAGGATTAAATTAGAATGGGTATTGCATGCCTTAATTAACAATTGATCAAAACCGTATAAATTGGAATCAAGTCTACAGTTGCTTAAATACCTATCGTAACTTGTAGTATTCAAGAACCTCAATAAATAATATAATTTCAATTTTTTGTTTGATACCAAGATATTGGGGTTACCAATAATTTATAATTAATCTTTTCCACAGCTACTATTTACCTTGAATGTATTGTTACTAAGTTTAAGTGGACATGACCTATGGCTGTATAGCTAGAAGTGTGGGGTAAAAAGAGTGCTTCTAAGACTGCAGCATGCTCAAGAAAAAAAAAATAAAAACATCAACAAAAATTTATTACACCAGGTCGATCATCATCGTCAAATGACTATCTTATCTATAACTGGTCATTAACTTTTACTATACCAGGCCTGCTCTCTCCTTTTATAAAGCTTCTACCCAATCATACCTCTCATCCTAGAAATAACTTTTAGACAAAATGATACGATTCCCTTGAAAATGAAGTCTTGAATGAGAGTATTGAGCAGGGAAACTCCATGCTTAATTGTAAATATATGTATATTATAGCACTACAAATTTACAATGTAATGTTTAAATATGTTCAGGGCTTGAGTTGATAAGAGATCCTTATCAATAAATAAATTCAGGAGTCTGGAACGTTCGTACTAAGTGTAGGCTTAAGCTTTATTATGATAATTAATTGCTTCGATAATGAGTGTAGTAATTAATATATGCAATAGATGCAGCGGGGTATGTTGATTTGTGCAGCCATCCTGCATAAATTCAACTTGATCCCAAATCGAATGGTATTCAATTATTGAAAATGTAACGGCATCTATTGTTACCAGGTACAAAAAACTAAACAAAGCTAAACAACATCTTGGGGATAAGTTGGTGAGTTATTGAGTAGAAACTCATTAGACAAACAGATCCAATAAAATTGACTAGGTAGCAACTCCACAGATGAAATTGAAACTTTCCTATATTCAGATCAAGTAAAAGCCTGGGTGATGTTATATTATAGCTTAACACCACGACTCATTTTGTTAACAGATTTCAGGTCCCTCTATTAAAAGGTGATTGTGATTATTTCAAATAACCATGATTCATCATTGCCTTAATATAACGAGTCTTGAACTTTAAGACTTCTTAATAAAATTAAGCTTATATCAAATAAGATTTTAATAGTTAAGAATCAAAACAATAATCATCTACATACCAAATAAAGTATTTGAATTACCAAATAAAGCTCAAAAATGGCTTAAAAGGGTTCTATCCAGCTGATTATAGAATCATCTGTAAATAGAAGAGACAGTTTTATACTGTAATACTAATTTCGGTGAAACGAGTTCCTAAATCAGAATTTATCATAAGGTCTTCCTGGTCTGGTCTAGAAGGTTAATAGAGTACTTTTTATAATTTAGGTATCAAATTTTGAGTCTAATCTCTGTTTAGTTTACTTAAAAAGTGGCTTGCGTACTAGTCAATCCAGTTAGTAAGATTTGAATAGACCAAAACATTTGTAGCTAAGTATGTCCAAAAGTCAGAGCTAATGGTACTGATACAAATTATATTGAAATGAATACCATGAGGGGTAGGTACTCTACCAGAAAGACATTCTAAAAGTAATAAAAACAAAGTCTATAGACCAATTTTTAAGACTTTATCGAATATTTATTACCCCAAATTAGGCAATTTGAATATTATTTACAGCTTTTAAAAACTACATCCGAATAATCCCATATGGTATAAACTCTAGTTACAAAACGTAAAATACAAATATATAAACATTTTTCCGAAGTCTATTCCGACAAAAAATTATAATTTTAGAAATAGTTATTACTGCTAGAGGCTAAATTCAGGTTTAAAATAGAATTAGTTTTGGTATATCTTGACGTAATAAATTTCTAAAACCCTCCGCTTCCTAATAATCATTTCTATACTAGATAGAAGTTTATTTACAATAATTTTTTAAAAAATGCAATTTAAACAGTACAACTATCCTCTTAAGGTATTGGCCCACTAACTACAGGTTTACCATATAATCAATAATATTGGTAACTGGTGGGCCCAAAAAATTCCATAATGCTTTGAAATATTGCATGCCATAATGATATATATTAACTAAGTCTAATAGCGAACTATCTTCATATTAAGTATAAGGCTTATATCATTATTTATCATGCTTATATATAAAGCTTGGACAGAATTTCATTAAGGCTTTTTAATTTATCCTTAATTTCAAATTTTATCAATTATCTTATATTGTTAACTATTGTAGTGATTATAATTGTCAAAGAGAGCTTGCTACCCCAGGTTTTCTTTCTTTTTGTTACCAGCCACAAACAAACAAACAAAGCTACACCCCAGCCGCATTAGAATCAACCGGCCCGACTTTCCGCCACAACCACGCTTAACAAAATTTCAACTTGCCGTTAAAACGATTAGACCCGATAGTATTAAAAAAAACAATAATTCTTTGTTCCTTGTTGACAAAATTCACGTTTTTAATCAAAATTTGATATCACTTATAATCATTGATTTAGTCCAATTTACCATCAAGTTGGTATCAAGTCATAAGAAGACCGTTATCAATCCCTCATCGATCATTATAAATATATTGATGATGATGCATGATGCGCTAATACTCCTTTGTCTACAGACTTCAAATCACAAACAATTATCTTTGCTTTTTCTAAAGCTTTCAACAAGACTCTAGTTCAACTATAATTACAAACAAAATTGAATTCAAGCAATTCATCGTCCAAAAACGGTTTGAGGAAATTCTTACATGTCATTCCGATTTTTTTTTAAAAAAAAAACTTTACGGTAAATTTAGGGTTTGGTTTTGAGAAAGGTCGGAATAATTCTCCGAGCATGAGAAATTTCAATTTTTTACTTTAAATACATGCTAACGATTGTAACTGTCAAAATCAATTTGGCCATATTATACCCGGTATTTTTGTTTTTATTTTATTATTCTTTAAGTTCGAGATTAGAATTAGAAATTTGGTTCAGGAACTGTGGAGTATCTTTTTGGGGTAATTGAAAAAAAGTTTGAAAATGGCGTGTTTTTTTTTTAAAAAAAAATTATTGGTGGTGATTTTTCCGAAATACCTTCATCAGATATTTAAGACATACCTACCCATCAATCATAATATCTGATGCGCATCAGTTGCAATTGCAACTTGATGAAAAAAATTAATTCAATTGAAAAATCTAAAATAGAAAAAACTTTTAGCAGTCCAATTATTGTATATAGCCAGAAATCATCTATCTAAAAGTATCGATACCTAGGTATTCTAGCCTTTGGCCATTGTTACTAATATTTAAACTCTAGATCTACTTGTACAGCAGATGGTGTAATTATTAGCATTATATAATGTATACCAAATATTTTGTAGCATATATATATATTCCATGTATATATATTAATATTTGATCCGGCTTGATTACTATAGCTCGTACGTAATGATGTTAATAGATGACGTGGTACCATATCATACTAGTATATATAGCAGAACACAATGTGGATCCCTCAATGATGATAACTTTTAAATTAATCAACTGCAGCTCCTACTTGGCAGGTCTAGTCTAGTTTATAACTTTATATTATATTGACATTTGGGAATTTTTAAACTAAGTATATAATCTATAGGCTTCCAGGCATATACATATACTATTTTAGTGTCTTATGAGAATGCTCTACATACACAATTTAAAGAGTACGTTTGTACATCAGATCTTATAATAACATTTCAAATTACTCTTCTAACAACTACGTTAGCGAAAAATTTATGAAAAAAAAAATTCTATTAGACATTACATAAAAAAACTACTAAACTGATGCAACAATTTCACTTGCTTTTTTCAAAGCATCAACCATTTTTTGACATTCTTTTCTTCTATTAGTAGTTTGAACATTTTCTTTAACCAAATCATCCATATCTTCACTTTTATACAAAACTTCTAATAATTCTTTTTGAATATCATCTTTTGATCTTAAAATTAAATTATAAGTAATAGATTTTGGAATTAAATCAGCAATAGTTCTTTGAACAATTTGAAAATAAGAATTAATTAATAATTTAATAACTTCCGTTTCCATAGTTTCTCTTTCAGTCATTTGACCATTTGCCTTTAAATTATTTGGTGGAGATTCCATTGCAGCTAATCTTTTTTTATTTTTTGATGCAAAAAAATTTGAAAAAAATCCTCCAAATGCATCTTCATTACCATTTGGTAATTGATCTTTTGTAACAGCAGCACTATTTTCTTTAATTGGTCTACCTTTTGAATCTACTTGAACTGGTTGTTTTGGATGTAATTTTTCATTAACAATTGCCATTGCTTGATTACCTTTTAATAAATCAGGATGAGCAGTATTAATATAACTTTCTTCCATTGCAACAATATCTTTAACTAATTTATTTGTTGGTTCAGTTTGATTTCTTAAATAATTTGTAAAAGTTTGTTGTAATTTTTCTTTTAATGCTGGATATCTATTAAAATTTTGTTTTGATAAAATTTGATTTAAAATTCTAATTAATTCATCATAAACTAATGAAACACATTTTAAACATGGTTCTTCAAATCTTTTAATTTGTTTTTTAACTAAAAATTCAAATGGTGCAGTACCAACAAATAATGCAGGTGATTGACCAGCTGAATTATATAAAATAGTTCTAATATCAACATCTTTAATTTGATCAAATGGATCTAAACTTTTAACACCATTATTAAAAATTTCATGGAAAACAAATGAAATTCTTGCACCACCACTTAATTCTTGACTTGATACATCACCTGCTTTACCATCTAATACAGATCTATATTCATTTGTAAATTCTGTAATTGTTGATAAAACAATATTTGATGAATTACCTAATTGTTCAGGTCCTAAATCAATTAATTCTTGTTTATATCTTTTTAAAGCTTTTTCAATTTTACTTTTAATTTCTGGTAATGTTTGTTTAATATGATTTAATAAAATTGAATTTAATCTTTTTGCTAAAAATGGTGTACCACAATACATACTTTTAGCACTATATGATGGATGAGTTTCAAAAAAACTTTTTTCAAAATTTAATGCATCTTTAATTGATTTATTTGATGTAACATCTTTTTGACCTCTATTAACAACTGGTACATAACCAAATTTTAATGGAATAACTCTACCACTTAAAATATCCAAAACATCAGTACCTTGATCCATTAAATCAATTTTTGTTAAAACACCAATTGTTCTTGAACCTTCAGGATCAATTTGTCTTGCTAATTGTAAACCATCAGAATTTGCCAAATCAGTATTTGCGGCAGTAACTGCTAAAATAATAGCATTTGGTTTAGTAATATATTTTAAAACCATATCTCTAATTTGTTTTTCAATATCTTTTGGTTGATCACCAACTGGAACTTTTGTTAAACCTGGTAAATCAACTAATGTTAAAGTTAAAACATGAGGAGAATAAATTTTTAAATTAATTGGATCTGGACTAATATTAACATTTTTACCAGTTTTTGCTTCTGTTTCTCTTACAATTTCTTTTCTAATTTCATTAAAATCATGAAATTTTTGTCCTGGTAAATGTAAAAATTCACCCCATTCTTCATCATTAGTTTCATTTTTTTGATCATCATGAACTTGTTCAGGTTTATCATTTTCTTTTTTATTATCTACTCTTCTATTAACTAATTGTAAAACTAATGGTCTTCTTGTAACAATCCCAGTACCTCTTGGTAAAAAATCTCTACCAACAATATTTTCTAAAACTGAACTTTTACCACTTGATTGTGATCCAACAACTGTAATTTGTGGTAAATCAATTGGATTTGTATTACTACCAAGTGTTGATAATGCATCTTGTAATCTATTAACTGTATCAATTAGTTTCTCATCCATCTTTGTTGTTAGATTTTATTGGTTTGGAGGGGTGGTGAAAAAATAAAAATTAGGCAAAAAAAAAATGTTGTTGTTGATGTGGCGTATACACTGTACTATTGAATAAATTAAAAGGGGGTTTATTTTTTTTATTTTTTTTTAGTAGTGTATTTATTGTGGTGGTGAAAGATTTTTTGTCGCTTATTTCATTAGACTAATGAAATTGGGAGTAATCAGTTTTTTTAGGCGATGTTGGAAATGTTCAAGCTCTGTTAGTCGGAGCAGCGATATTTTTGAACGAACTGCTAATCAAAGATCTCAAGCATGTTTAAGCATAGCCTTTGTGATGAGTTGGAAACATTGGATTGGTCTATTGAACAGCACATCAATTTCTCTATATGATGGGTTACATTGAAAAAAAAGGGTTTTTATTGTAATTTTTTAATATGAGAGATCGTATATATTAAAGGGACAACAATCGATCGTGATCTTATTATTAAATGTTTTTGATTGATATCGATTGATCATTACTTTAAGTATCGCATTCCGGAAACCGTCACGGATAGTCAGACATATGTGCGGCTCAAACCCTAAAAACATGAAAAAAGTTTATATATCACTTTATTTATACCATTGATATCGAAATAAAATACGAGAACGATAGAAAATAAACTTTTTTTTAAACTCTCTATCCTTACTAATACTTTTTTCTTCTTTCGAGCAAATTAATCTCGGCATTTGTGGGGGACTAAGAAATAATAAAAGTTAAAAAAATAAAAAAACAAAAATTAACATTAAAAAATAAAGTATAAAACTAATTACATAAAACAAAAGAAACTAACTAAACAAACAAAAATAAAACAGCATAAAAAGCATAAAAAACAAATGTTCATAAAAATTATTAAAAAGAAGAAAGAAAAACTAAAAAAACTTTGATATATCTATATATCATAATGAAATAAAAATAATATGCTTAATCATATATTTTTCAAAAAGTTTATAACCTCAAAAAAAATAAATAAATAAATTAATATATTCAAAAAATAAGTTTATTAAAAAAAAAAAGATGCAGAAAGGAAAAAATAGAAGAAAGAACAAACAATTTAAACTTTTGAAACTTCATTATCCATATTAATTCTTGTATTTGTATTGCTATTTCTAACAAACCAAATTGGTAAAACACCAACACAAGTAATAACTGCTTCAAAAATTAATGCTCTTCTCATATTACCAGGTGGGGAACCACTATTTTCATCATATTTTAAAGCATTCATAACAATAATAAAAATTGCACCAAATAATTGACCACCCATCCATAATAAAGCAGCAGAAACTGCTGGATCAACTGGACTAATTTGTTCTTGACTCCATTCTAAAAACACTGGTAATAAAGAAAATGAAATCATACCCATTAATGCACAAACAATATATGGACCAGCTAATTGACGATCTTCAGTTGCCATAAAAATTGCACCAATATAACATGCTGCAACTAATGGAACTGCAATTTTAATTAACCATAAATGGAAATGAAATCTATCCAAAATTGGTGATGAAATTGCTGCAAAAATAATACCAGCAACAATTAAAATTGCACCACCATAACCTGCTTCATCTGCACTATAACCATATGGTTCCATAATTTGATTAATATAAGTACTAAAAGAATTAAAGAAACCAACATAAATTGAAAACATAATAAAGACTGCAATAAATTTGGTATTTTTTGATAATCGAATTAATGATTCTTGCCATGATAATTTTGGAATTGTTGATGAAGGACATGGTGGTAATGGAGGATTAACTGGAACAATTAATGGTGTTAAACAACAAACAGTTGCAACAATTGAAGTAATTAAAATAAATGTTGGCATATCTTCAGTTTCTGTAACAATTGCTGGACCAACTAATTGAGCAATTGCACCACCTAAAGGATTTGATAATGATGCAATAGCATTAGCAGAAATTCTTGATCTTGATGTAAACCAAATATCAGTATAAAAAGTTGGAGAACTTAAAGCAAATGGTTGAGCAAAACCAATTAAAATTTGACCAAACATAACTAAACCAAATAATTTTTTTTCAGTACCAGCATATCTTAACCAATTACCAATAATTGCTAAAGCACCACCAATACATAAAGCCCATTTAATATTTTTTTTATTTAAAATCCACCAAACAAATGGTGAAACAACCAAATAACTAAATAAAATAACTGTTGATAACCAATTAACTGGTGCTTCAGATCCTAATTCAAAATAATCTCTTGTATAAGATGATAATGCAGAAAATGATAACCAACCCCATGAAACTGAAATATTCATTAATGCAAGACATAAAATCCCTAACCATCTTCTTTTATAAGTTTTATATTGTCCACTTGGATTATTACTACTTGGTGTATCATCATTATTACCAATTTCCATTTCTCTGATATTTGAACCTTGAGATTTTTTATCAACTGATGATGAATGTTCATGACCAAAATATTCTGATGATTGATTTTTTTGATTTTCAGCTTTAACAGTATTATCTGAACCTAATGATTGAACATTTTCTAAATTGTTAGTATTATTTTGTGATTCATTATTATTATGTTGTTGTGAAATTTCATGTTCTATTGATGAATATTGATTATTGTTATTATTAGTATTATTTAATGATTGTTGTGATTGATTAGTACTATCGTTATTTAATTTTAATGTTGATCGACTTTGTTCTGCTGGAGAATTTGGAGCAGTGCCATAAGTTGACATCAAACTCTCTCGTTTTATTTGATCATCACTCATATTTCTGTCCTTTGTTTCTTTATATATATAATGATCGTTAAAT
>JAJLUL010000027.1:129602-146229 GCA_030564325.1 Blastobotrys capitulatus
AAAAAAAAAAAAAAAAAAAAAAATTTTCTTCAAAAAAAGTAAAGATGCAAATCTATAAAACGGCAAAACCGTTTAAAAATGCATTTAAGAAAGAAAACAATCAAAGAAAAAGTTATCATCAATTTATTGTGCACCAGGTCGTCGACCGGTGAACATGCATTGTTTGTTATTGCCAATGAATGTGAATTTTGGAGTTACAAATATTTAATAGAGAGAGCTTAGGAAAAAGAATTTCGCTTAATGGTGAGTGTAGAAAGGGAAATTAAAAGGGCAACTAATCGAACCCCTCACTTTTAAATTTTTTATTTTTTTTTGCAAGTGTTTATGTATACTTTAAAACAAGCAAATAATTTTAACAGAGTTATTACACAGACCTTAATTTATAATGGTTCAGTAGATGCATAGAGTGTAGTTATTAGTTTAAATTTAATATTCAAGCTGAGTTAATTCTAGTTTAATACGGTGTTCCAAAAAGATCAAAGGGCTTTGAAAAAGATATCTTCGGGAAAGGTTTAAAAAAAGTAATATCATTATGCATTTTTAGGTCTAAAAAAGTTATTAGCTAATTAGCAGTAGAATGAATTAATTGGTAGTGTAACGGTGTAGCAACGTTTTTCTGATTTAAGTATTAGCTTTTAGATCTATAATTCCAATTGATTGGTACATTTTTTTATAACGTTGTACCACAAATGGTTAAATACTTTAAATAACTATAGCCATTCAGTGCTTGTGAAAATATATAGGGATGCCAATTCATCTTAGATTGGTAGCTAAGCATTGTTTAATAGTGAAAGATTCTATTAACCGTTTTTGATCGCCATTTGAAAATTTTATGATTCTATTATTACAATTCGTGGAGAAATAAAACTATGAATACCAAAAGAAAGTGACTTTAAACCTCGTCACGATCCTGTATTCATTATATATCATCATCCTGGATACAATTAATAAAATTTATAGATTCATATATCATTTTAAAATCCCTTTTTAAAAAAATAATACTACTGACCTCGAACATTAAACATAATGAACTTTTTTTCTTACTAAGATTCTTTTTTTTTATGGGATGATTTTTTGTCCTTAAATACCAGGTAAAGTGAACTTACACCTCATTATGATACCAATTTTCTAGCTTTGGTAATCTTCTAAAAAGTTAAACCTGTTCCTTAATCCTTACCTAATACTGAGTAACCACAATATTTTTTTCAAATTTTTCACTTAGAGTCAAGCAAAGGCCCTTTTCCAACTCGTTTTACAAAAAAGTAAAAATGATAATTTTTTTTGGCTTTATCAAAAATGGATTTTGACTGAAATAAGAATGGATGTATCCACGGAAACAGAAACGGCCCGTGCGCAGATCTATTATTAGTGTGAAAAAAAGCCTTATGAGGGCTTTTCTTAGAGTTTTTGTATTCTTCTTGTATCGACTAAGATTTCAATAGCAAATTTAATAGAACCTTAGAATACTATAATGTAGCCTCTAATATTTCTTCAGCCGTACCTAAATAAGAAGGTTATTAGGTTGAAGAGCAGAGCATTCGATAGATAGATTGATGGATATCATGGTTAACAAGTGATATATTATAATAGTTCATTGATATGAGTATATAAGTATTGATGCTGTAGATTTGTATTTTGGACCTCGGTGTAACAAATTCTCTACTGTGAGTATACAAAAATATTTTCATACTATGATTAATGTAACTGCCAGTAGGATGGATAATTTTTTTTCAAGGCGACGTTGGAAAACGGTTATGCACATCAAATAATATTAATGAGCTACCTATAAAATCTGTTTTACTGAGAGCTGGAGCACCTTTAAGGGTAACTATAACTGTACAAATATCATGATTGAAAAAATTTTCTCCTGGAATAATAAATTCCTGGTAAACTCCGAATAATTGATACCAGGAACCATTGCAACAATTCTTAACTCGCTAATTAACATGTATGATGTTCACTGATATATACTTGTATGGTTCAGCTCTTGAATTATACAGTAGTAGTAACTTAGGTATCCATATTTCGAAGATTTAGCTATATATCATAGTTTATTATAAGCTCTCAACTCACCATGTGTTACAATAAATTTACCAATCTGATGTGTAAAAAATTGAACTGTCATGGTTACTTAATATCTTACAATTAATTTGATCCTTGTCTGCACCTATATATTACGACCCACTCACTCAAGTATATATTGTGACCGCTAATTGCGTCAGCTGGTTGAATTAATTATTGTAACTGGTATCGTAAAGACTATGCCATTGGCTATATTATTGATGTATAAAACAAATGGAAGTTCATCTTTGTCAATTTGAATTATAGGCATCATATTTACGACTGTAAGCTTGTGAACATACTGTAGTTGAGAAGCTTAGATTAACTAGAAGCTTGAACTTAGTTTAAGTGATTTGCAGTAACCCCATAAATGACAAAATTTATTCTATCAGGATAATTAATTAATTACTCGTTCTGGAACATTATGTAGATGATAGTAGCGCTAAGCTATAGCTTAGCCCTAATTAATTATATATAATATAGCATTATAGCTATAGGTTATAGGTCCTGGTAGCACAAATTACTGTATCAATGATTTTATAGTAACAGAGTGGTTATAGCTCTTCGGTTATTCCGAAATCTTTTAACGCAATTCAGTTTGAATTGTACACCAATTATAAGAAAATGAGTTTCTAAAATTCAATATACCTGAGTTAATATTGATGGATAGCCGTCTTTTGGGTGTGGTTGTAATTATAAAATTTAAAGGGGCTCCAATTTACATATTCTACTCCCTGAGGCTCCACTAGTTGCCCCACTTGAATCTATTATTCATTAGTTGTTAGCTTTATATTAATCCTTCATAAATCTTAGGCACATTTAGTAACTACAAAAGTATACGTATAGTGATCTATGTCTATCAATATATGGATATACTATCATTCAATAGAGTTAGTAGTAATTCTTTGGTCTACATCTCTGTTGGCATTAAAACCTTAGTAATAATAGTTATAAATTTCTAGCCAGTACATATATGATAACCTTTATTTAGGTTACTTAGGCTAAATCTAAGCCTGAAATATCGATTTCGAATTAAGGAATTGCCTAGCCAATACAAAATATTTCGAATATTGATCAGAAGAGAACTGCAATTTAAAATCTATTGTAATTAATATCAATTAAATGATTCTATAAATTAATTGAAGAATGATTCTACGCCGCATCGCATCTAATTATAAGAATTTTAAATTAATTGTAATCAAAAAAATCCCACGATCGATCGATTACTGTGATCATTGTACGAATTTCGATCGATCGATTGCATGTTTTCCTCCCACGCGTTCATTCGACGACAACTTTAAAACCTGGGTGCGTCTAGGATTAAAAAATTTAACAATAAAAATTTTTACAAGGAATCAAATTTTATGTTAACGATCGATACAACCATTGTGGGTTTAAACAATCTCGTTCACTTACCCGATCGCGAGAAATCATTGTTGTACCGTATCACAATGCCTCTAGTCTTCAACTTAAAGGATATCCATTACTGTATTGTCATATCAGTCATTGATCGCGGGTCTACCTAGGAAGTACTGTAGTGTTACCAAAGTATACTCGCGCTTACAATGGGTAATCAATGATCAATTGTTAAACGTATCATTGTACAATTTTACGCGTTGTACATATAGCAGTAACAGATAGTACAGCTCTGGTGTACTAAATATACTGTTAGATTAGTCCAATGGATCTATAGTTTTATACTATTCATCTATCAATCAGATTGTCCAAAGCTTCTAGATTCCAAATTCTATTGATTGACCTTGGTATACTATAGGAAATAGTTATATAATATACTACAGATTTAGATGGTTAGACATCAGAACGCTACATGTAGTTGTAGAACTCGAGTTAAGTGATCTACCAGCTACAAGTCAAAACGCGCCCGAATTTTTAAGATCATTGAGCTACAACAAACATGTAAATTTTCAAAAGCTAAATCAATTAAACGTTCTAGACTTAAAAACCATGCATATGATCATAGTTCAAGTGGACTGTACCCCATTAATCTGATATATTAAGCATATTTCCATCATATGTTTTTCTATAGATTGATCTGATCTAGAGCTCAAGCTTTTAGAGACTGTGGATCGATTGACTGATTGGCAGGCAACTTCTGTCTAGAAAAAAAAAAGAATTTCATCGACTTAAAC
The DNA here is from genome assembly GCA_030564325.1 of Blastobotrys capitulatus. Taxonomy (NCBI): domain Eukaryota; kingdom Fungi; phylum Ascomycota; class Dipodascomycetes; order Dipodascales; family Trichomonascaceae; genus Blastobotrys; species Blastobotrys capitulatus. The sequence goes on from JAJLUL010000027.1 coordinate 133,814, forward strand.
AGCATAAGAGTAAATACAGATGATCAGTCAGTCTAAATTAAAAGGAAACTAAAATTTATGATTTAAAGCAATTTAATATAACAATTTAATTATGGATGTATAATGAATTGAGATTAGTATTTATCAGGATTTAAGTTCCTGGAGCTGAATGTACCATTCAAGAACTAAAATGTTCAAGAATAGATACTAAGTTACTTCTATCAACTGCACTGGTCTATTGAGCTTTTTTTTTTCCACTATATTGTGATTTTGATTTTCTAAGCTATTCGCCTTAGTATAGTGGTGCTCAAGCTTGCTCACACAGAATTCTTAATTAAGGTACAAAATGTTTAAAGCGGGACCAAAAAAAAAAAACTAAATCATAGAAAATTTTTTCTTTTAATTATAATTAAGGAGTGTAGTGAATCAGGATCTTTGACCAGATTGATAAAAAAAAAGTTTTCAGATTTTGTTTAACTCAGTCTGAGTACAATTAATACCATTACGCCGAAAATTTTTTCTTTTCATCATCAGGCTTAACTAAGACTTTAACAAAATTAGACAGGTGTACCAGTGGTAGTGTGTAGTTATTTGATTGGTACATACAACTGATGTATAGACGTAATACTTAGACTTGTCAACAGTACAAAGACTACAGTAGTAGTAATACAGTGTTAACTGGCACTTAAAAAATTCATCAGAATCAATCTTTTCAGATTACGAGTCCAAGTCTTAAACCTTTGTAAGTGCTACGTGTATCCACCTTTCACAGGTACCCAGGCTTAGTCAGTCCAGTTTTAAAGCCAACTAAGAACTGTAACTGTCGTAAAATTTGTGATTTGAACTCACTCCTGAAAATTTTCTGTATCTACACTAAGTCTGTGTATTAACCCGTCGATGTCCATTGAATTCTTTGAACTGAGATATGCTTTTTTGAAGCCATATTATATAGATACCTTATTGATATTAACCATTGAAAATTGATAGTATCAGATTATAATATATATTACAAACGGCTTATAAGATTGAAGGTGTATTAGGCTTTTCCGAAAAGTTTATGCATAAACAAATTAATTTCTATTATAAACTGCACAATAAAATTCTCAAGCATAAAAATTTCGAATACTTTTAATTAATAGGATTACACTAAGAATTACGGTAAAGCACCTGAGATACAATTGAAAATGGTGGTGGGACTTTTAGCTTTCCTATTTAGGAAAGTGCATTAATTAATAAATTCAAACATTTACATGTACGGTATATGTTTCAATGGATTTATGTCGTTCCCTCTTAAAGCGTAGCCGTCATGTGCACTCAGGCCTAAGTTTAGAGTTTATCAATGTTAATCAATTATTGCTGTAGTAGTTACCAGTAGTCTAGTACCAGAGGTATTTTAGGACCAGCCAAACATTAAGGTGTCGAAATGATAAATGATATTTTTTAACGCAATTTAGATCTTTATATATCATATGATATCCTGAGAGAAATATCTATCTATCAGAGTAGCATTGACACAAGCTTGTAACGCTTAGTATATGGTATCATTGCAACGGAATACTTATTTTACTTGGTAAGTAATATATTATTTTTTATTCGGGTGTACTTAATATTGTGGCTAATTATAGACTTGACAATTGTTAAATATATGCGTTATATACACATCCATATATACTCAGTATATACATACAGTACTACTTGTACATATAAATAACATTTCCACCAATTACTTAAGTGCATATATTGAATGCGTAACCGCTATAGAGTATCATGAATCTAGTTAATGTATACTATAGTTTAAGTATCCGATACATAGTCAGTAGATGTATATATGTATACCATACCTCGTATAGAGAGATATATACTGATATTGTATATGTGTATGTTCTTCGCTAAGCTCATATGTCGTTATAGTATACCCGTACGTGCCTTTATACTGTTTATAACATATATGGTACTATATATACATACATATGAGGGGTTTGAGGTGTAACCGCTATAGGTTTACACGCGAATATATATATTTCATGAAATTCAACGATCAATGGTCATTCGAGCAATTCTAATATGGTATACGTATTTAGGGATTTTAAATCCATTTACCACAAATTCTTGATACTAGATTGATCCAGCAGATCCTGGATTTCTATAGGTGATTGTAGCAGCCATTATATCACAACTTCTATAACAATAGCCATTAAATAGATAGATAGAGCACTAGTTAACTAGCATATGATATCTGATAACTAAATTATAGAGTACACCTAGGTTGAGCGATAGTCTATATATAGTTTGTTTAATCTTCAATTGGCTTAAAAAAACATATATATATATATTATAATTATAGTTTATCTATCTATATATAGATGATCAATATGATCACTGTTAATACTACGTGTATATTATATATTTATATTACATGTTTCTAGTCAGGGATCATCGTTTCAAAATAATACATATCGCGTCTATTTCGTATCATCATCATGGCCTAAGATTCGAAAGATATCTATTATAAATTCATATATAAAACCTAAACTAAAAGTATTTGATAAAGACGGGTTCTTATGTACTATTATACATGTATTTAAATGACCTACTCAATCTGTTACGACAGATAGTTATAGTTGTGATATATATCGATACACATATAGTGTGTATACATACAGTTGTTAACTTGTACAGTATATATACTGTATATGAATGTGCCTATAATATTTAACCTTAATTGCATTATAATTTATAATATATCGATATTAATATAATTACAAAAATCTATAAAATACCACCTAATAACCCACCATCACTTTTTTGTTGTTGTACACCACCAGAACTTTTAGGTCCAATTGAATCAATTGAACCAGCACCTGGACCAATATCACTTTTTTTTGGTCCAATATTATCAGCATTTGGACCAATTTGACCATTAACTGATAATACCGCAATGACTGTAAATAAAATGTAACTCGTTTGCATCGTTTGAAACCTGAACTGATGATTTCAATATATTAAACGACTAAAACTTGTCAATACATTGGATATCAACCAGCACTTATATAAATTCTAGGAATCCAATTAACTGGAAGAAATAAAAATTCCAAATATCTCAAAACTACCATATATAAGGAATCGTGTATTCTACCTGGTAAGACCTAATACAATCATAATCATTAAACTTCATTAAATTTCATTAAAACTATATATACAAAACTCATTAAATAAATAAATAACTCCAACTTCTCTAAAACCCCCATCTATCAGATCCTTTAAACTGAACATCATTATTTTTCATAAAATTTTCAATTTTTTCAATAGATTTTTTTCTTGATTCCAAAATTTTTTCAGAATTAGAATTTTTCTTTAAAATTTCTAAAATTTTAACTCCTTCTTTAAATTTTTCTTCTTTAACATAAACATCTAATAATCCAATTAAACAATTAATATCACCAATTTCTTTACCTAATTTAAACCATTCTTCAGCAATTTTTTTCTTATTAAAATAATTTAAATTCATAAAACCTAAAGGAGCAAAAGATTCTTTTAAACCAAAAGAAGCAGCTTTTTCAAAATGATATTTTGATAATTCTTTATCATTATCAAAAATTTGACCTAAATAAAAATGACAATCTATTATTTTACTTTGATCTTCTGTTAATTCAATAGCTTTTTTAAATGCATTTTTTGCTAAAAAAATATTTTTTTGAGTAAAATTAATTAAACCAATATTTCTCCAACATTCAATTTTTACTGAATTTTCAACATTATAATCACAAGCTAATTGATAAAATTTTAAACTTTCATCAATTTTTCCTGATTTATATGCAATATCACCAGATATTTTAAATGCTAATGGATGATTTTTATTCATTAATTGATATAATAAATTATCAGCATCTTTTAAATCTTGTTCTGTTTGTTGTTCTTTTGATTGTAAAACTTCACCTGCTAATAATGCAATTGCATCATCATTACCTAATTCAGCAGCTTTTTCAACCATATCTTTTTCTAATTGAAATAATTTTTTATCTATAATATTTTGATTATTTCTATGTGTTTGTAAAACTTTTTTTAATAACATGATATCGGATCCTGTAATTCCTTTTGGAACTATGGTATCTTTTTCACATGCTTCATATGTTGCAACACATTGTTTATAACTTATTGGTACTTTTAATTGAAATAATAGTTTTTTTAATGTATTTTTTGGTAGCATTGTTGAACATGAAAAAAAAAAATTTGTGGTGGTGAAAAAATTTCTAGTAGAACGCTATTGGGATTAAAAATATTCACGAAATGATGATGAAAAAGCGCGAACAGAAATTTTGTACCACTACGTACAATTGTACGTGTATTTTATTTTACGTTTTTTTTGAATTATTATATACTATAAAAAATTATAAATTACTAATTATTTTGAAGAAATTTCTAAACCAGAAATAACTAATTTACTTTTTGTATTTTTAAATGGTTCAAATTCATGCCATGAATTATCAACCAATAATTTAATATTTTTTTTATTACCACTATAACCAAATGCATGTTCATTTAACCAACCAGCTCCTAAAATCATATCATCATCTAAATTAGGTACAACTAATAATTGAGCATCAACTTTAATAGCTTTATTATTAATATCTTTTAATAAAAATGATACATTAACATATTGTTTAACATTTTTATTCTTTGTTAAACTTAAATTATTTTCAATAAAATTTTTATTTTTAATTGTAAAAGTTTCTAAACCAGCTCTTTCAACAACATATGAATTAATAAAATTTGATGATGAATCAGTTATAAATTTTGTTCTTGCAATAAAAATATTAGTACCAATTATTTTGGCTGGGAAAAAAACATTATCAGATTTTGGTGGTAATGGTAAAGGTTTTTCTTTTTTCAAATGTTCATCTTCATCATCTGAAATATCTGAATCCCAAATATCTTGAGGATCAATTTCATTTGATCCTTCTTCAATTATAAAATCATCAACTTCATATTCTTCTTGTTCTTCTTCATTTTTATATTGATTAAATAATTGATTTAATGTATTCATTTGATCTTGAATATCTTGTAATGTAATTGAATGATCTTTTTTAACAAATCTTTTAATTGATTTATTTGATCTTGTTGAATTATTTCTTAATCCTTGAAATGCTTTCATTGATGGTGATCTTCTAATTGTACCATGATTTAATTTACTTGTTGATACTGATCTATGAATAATAGTTGGTTTAGTAGTTTGTTTAACAGTAGCTGATTGTGATCTTTGAATATTAAAAGAATAATTTCTTTGAATTAAAGAATTATTATTATTATTATTTAAAATTGGTGATGATGAATTGCTATAAATATCTTTAACTGGTGGTGGAGGTGGTGATTGTGGTGGTGGAGGTGAAGGTGATGATGATAAATTTCTAGGTGATGGAGTTAAATCAAATCTTAATGGAACATCCATACTTTTATCATTTTTATGATAATTATTTGTTGAATTACTTCTACCAATTAATTGATCCATACTTTTAACTTTTGTAATTGAAGGTTTCATTATTGTATCTAAACTTCTACCAACATGATGACTATTATTATTATTATTAGAATAATTTTTAAAATTACTATTAACAATTTTATTACTCTTTAATTCAAAATCTGTTGGTATACCTTGTAAATTTTCATTTTTTAAATCATTTATCATTAATTTACAAGTTTTATTATAATCATTTTTACTATAAGATTGAATCCAACTATCAACAAAACTTTTTTTACCTAAACTTGTTAAATAAAATGCTCTTTGAATTCTTGCATCATATGGTAAACAATTAATTGGAATTTTATTTGCAATTCCAAATAATCTTTGTAAAAAATTTGAACCATCTTCATCAGGTTTTGGTAATGTTGTATAAAATTCTGTAATTAACGTTTGAATATAACCATCAACTGATACAGTTGAATAATCTAAAAAATCATGAATAACTTCACACCATTTTAATTTTGGATCTAAAATTTTACAAACATCTTCCATAACTGAATCATACATTTCAATTAATTGATCATCTAAAAATAATGATAATAAATGTACCCAATCATCCATAACAATTAATTTATTTTGAAATAATCTTTGTAAATTAATAAATCCAATTAATAAATTTGAATTTTTTCTTAATTTATATTTTTCAACTTCTTCTGGTTGAAAATCAATTTCTTTTGATAATGATGCTGGTTTAAAATCTTGAACAATTTCTGGTAATTGTAATAAATATTCACCATTTAATTGTTTATGTGGTTGTAATGGAAATTTATTAATCTTTGATTCTTCTTCAATTGATTTATGTTTATCACTACCAGAATTACTAAATGTAAAAGTTGAAGTTGAAATTGGACTAACTGGTTCTTCTTCATTTTTTTGATTAGAAGTATTTGGAATTTCTTTAACTGTAACTTGATCAGTAGTAGTATATGAAGAAGATGATTCAATTCGTTTTGTATCATTTTCTTTATTACTATTAATCATATTCATACCAACTGATAATGCATTTAACATTGATAATTTTGCCTTTAATTTATCAACTAAATGATTAACATCTTCAGGTTTTAAACTACCTCTTGATTCAATTAATTGATTAATATTATTGTTAGTAGTTTCCATTTTTTTCGATGTTGTATAATTATTATTATATTGACTTGTTGTACTATATCTACTACTTTTACTTGTTCTATTATTGGTATTTGAAGGTTTATGCATTAAAAATTCAATTTCAGATTCTAATTCTTGAACTAAAATTTCAAAAGATTGTGATATTCTTGATGAATTAATTGGTTTTCTTGGATGTGTTATATTTGGAGTTCTTGTAGGTGGTGAAGAATATTTGGTTGCAACTGGTGGAGGAGGATTTGGATATGCTGATGAAGATGAGGAAGAGGCACCATTTACTGTTCTGACTTGGTTTATACTTTTGGTGCTCATTATTGACAATACTACTATCCTTGTATGTTATAATTGTAAGATCGTCCAGTTGAATTCAAGAATAATAATAAAAGAAAAATATAAAAAGAAGTCAAGTTATATAATTTAAAAAAATCATAAAATATTTATTATGAAAATTTGGTAAAAAAAAATTTTTTTTAAATCAATTGTACTAAGATGATATTATGCTTTTATTCATTTTTTTTTTTTTTTATTCTGATACATTATACCCTCAAATTTTTTATAATATACAGCTAAAAGTAGGAAAAAAAATTATTCTTTTATGATAGATTGATTGATTGCTTGCATAAATATCGTTTTAAAGTCTATATTTAGTTCAACTTTTTTAACATATTTGATAGATGCTGTATAGTTTTTTTTTTCAAAATATATCGTAATACTTCGTTTTGAAAAAAACAATTATAAGGAAGTTGAATAATCAAAGCCGTAAATAGTGTCTATACATGTACAGTTCTGGATGTGTTTTAAGGGATTTGAATAGTTCTGATACCCCACACACATGTTTTGAAACGTTAGCACGTTAGAGAATGGACATGGATTATTTTTTTTTTTTTTTTCTAAATTTGAATCACAAGCTTAACCTGCCTTAAATTACGTTGATTTACCTGGTATGATATAAATTCAGGAGTTTAAATTTAAATGCATTAAAATGTGATTACTGTACAACGTTGGTTCTTAGTTTTAATTAACTTTTTTGTAACAGTTTTCTTTGAATTCTTAAGATAGATTGACGAAGTAAAGTCTAGCCATGAAGATCCGAAAAATGTTATGTACTATTATTATGTGATGGGAGTACTTATTCTACTAAAACTTAAAGCTGCCACAAAAAAAATTCAAGATCCATGATGAGATAATCTCTCAGTTTTAGGCTAATTTATAGTAGTTTTTTTTTAAACTTGATGGTAATGAAATTGTAGTTTTGTTTCATAATTGATAGGTGTTTTTTATTTTTCTTAATAATACAATACTCTAATTACTTATATACCAAAAAAGAATAGTATTTCTTTTTTGAGAAGATATAGGCTCATCTACTATCAAACGTACGTCTTTGGGGTCAATATAATAAGACGTTGTTAGCGAAAAAAAGCCTTGAAAAGTTGCTCTCCTCGCTTTTCTATTCCATTGATTGCATCGCGAACAAATAACCCAAACAAAACGTTAGGCTAATGTTATAGCTTCATCTTGGATCAAACAAGCGAGGTAGAATATGTGAAGAGAAAAAAAAGAAAAAGATCAAAAAGAAAAAATTTTCAAAAATATTTATACTTTTTTTTTCGGGTGGGAGTATTTTCTTAGTAGAGAGAATGGGTTTATGCTGTAGTAAGGGTGAACATTAGGTGAAGGCACGCGAATAGAATAATTTACATAGTGTAAACGTCAGTACGTTTAAACGCATAACGTGGAACGCTGCTTGTGCTTTTGAAACCTTACACATGCTTGAGTAGTTTATTTTGATGTTTTGATGACATGAATTCTATATTTAAATTGGATATTTTGTCATCCTCATCTAAGAATCATGTATTTTCAAATTTTTAATTTATGTTTTGTCGTTTCGAACATGCAGACTTTGTAACATATTGTCAAATTGGGATTTATTTTCTGTTGAATGTCAAGGATGTGTGTTTCAATTAAGTAGCTATAAAAAGATCTTATTATTAGTCTATTGTATATTTAATAGTACAGTGTAATACTGTATCAACCTGTAATTTTACTACAAATGAATAAAACCTCTATGATGAAATATTACTATAGCTCAAATATATGGTCTACGTGGACCACACTGTGACTTCAATTATATACATTATAATAGTAATAGTTGATATATACAGTATGTATCATAGATATATGATTGTTCAGACGAAAAAAGCAAAGGCCCTGGCCCAATTGGGAAATCCATAGTATAGAGTTAGAGATCTTGATTCACTTAAATTGAGTTTCATAATATTATAATATTGCAGCTGGTTTATAAGTAATATTGCAGCTGGTTTATAAGTAATATTATCCTGAGATATATTATAACTATGTATACAGAATAATATTATGAAAGTGATTGTTTGATGATAGGTTTTAAGCATATTATAAATTATTATACTGAATATATCATTTATACTGTGATGTAAGATGATAACATTTGAATTTTGAAGATTTTGTATACAGTATTGTTAAAGATGATTCTGAAATACTATATATCTTAATTAAGCCCAACTGTTTCAAATATCGATACAATTACGTTATATATTATAATATAATACTAATATATACATGTCTATATCTATAATTAATTTTAAAAGAGATACGTAAGTATTTAGTTGATTGTGATTTGTTGATAGGTGTCCATTAATTATAATAATTTTAAATAAAAACTTAAACGGCCGATGACTCTTTATATAAAATGTATACATGTAAATTATAGATGAATATATTAATAATCCAATTTATATATCTATAAGCCCCAATTAAATTGGTAGCGTACAAGTTGTACACTCAATTGTACGTTATTATAATACACATTTTTATTAAGCCTGAAACTTAGCTCAACTAATATACAGAGAGGTCTATATATAAATATCGCAAATATATAGTAGAATGCTTATACATTATTGCTATACAGTATATAGTTATATATAATATTTCTGAAGTTAAATTAATTAGAAGCAAGTAATTACGTATACATTAGATATATATTATCAACTGCTAAATTGATTCTATTTTGTCATAAACTTATAATTATTTAAGTATATACCTTTTTTCACTGTATAAACTTATAAATAGTAGCCTATAATAACTCATGAATAATTTATAATTATCAATTAAGATATGTATATAAGCTAGATATATATCTGATCTATCGATCACAATTGATGTGATCAATACTGGTGCACCAATGGCCAGTTAATTCCGTTAGCGGATTTTCATGAATGTCATGATCAATCATCATATTATAAAACCGTTATGACGCCGCAAGATATGCGGCATTTCTCAACATCAGTTAATGTTCAACATCACGTTTTCACAAGCGCTAAACATATGCCCTTAAAGAAACGATATCTGAATATCAGAGATATCAATTGAAAAAATTTAAACGAATAGTTTGTATAGATATATATATTGGATATATACAATTTAATATGCATATATAGCCAGTATACACTCTCCGGCAGTACAATATATACCAATTAACCATTATAAATATAATCAAAGAAAACTTACTTATAAAACCCAATTGCGATAGTACTTGGGTAGCTCTAGAATATTCAACATATGGGCCCAGATATTATACGTTATATGAAATAAACCAATTCAAAAATAGGATGTACTTTTATTTGCTAGTTCTTTAGAATTAAAACAAGCTATTTGGATAGCTTTTAGTTGAAATTCAGGGGCCTGGTATATACAGTATATGTAAAATTGATCAACTTGACGAATTTTACGTTCAAGTACTACCCGTGTACAATTGTACAACGTTACTAAAAAAAAAAACATGGGATTGCTGCCAAATTTAGTTAACCCATTTGTTCGCATTATTACTCATTTTTAAACAGTGAATTAAGCTATCCATCTATCAACTGTCAAGTCAATTCATACTTAAAGTATCGTTTACACTTAAAAACAAATTTTTATACGGCAATTGCTTTAATGGATAAAAATAAACATCCTGGTTAATTAACGTTATAGGTAGTTACCGGAAACAAGCCCGGGCATACATGCATAAAAAATTAATCTTTTAAATTTTAGACATCAGATTGCATATTTTAAAAACGAATACGATGATAACCACATCAAAAAAGAAAGCTAAAAACTTTCACGTGAAATTTCTTTCGAGAATCAGATCAGATTATTGTAGACTGTATTCGTGATTATACTAATGGCTGGTGATATTAAATATCTTTTTAATATAATACTAATAATGTAAAAAAAAAAACACATAACCAAATTGTTAATAATAAAAAAAAATCTATAAAGAATTATTGATGAGCTAAAGATCCATATTTTAAATTCCATGCAAAATAATATAACAAAACTGCTAAAGGTTGACCTAAGAAAAAAGAAAACCAAAATACACAATTACCACAAGTTCTACCAACTTTACCCATTTTTTCTAAAGGAGCAGTGGCAATAACTAAAGGAATTTGACAAAGCATACACATAAATGCAACACCAATCAAATTATGAGTTGGGAAACCAACAACAATTTCATGCATTATAGCAGAAATTAAAAATACTGCTGCAGATGATTGTGAATTATTCCAACCTCTTTTTAATAATGGAATATATAAATGACGAATAAAATAATTATGAACAGGTTTATTCCATTCTTTCCAATATTGTCCAACACTTTGACAATTCCAAAAATCTTCATAAAATTCTCGATCAGCAAATTTTAAAATTTCTGCTAATAAATTTAAATAAGATTGAAATAATAAAAAAAATCCAATTAACCAAATAACAATTGAAACAGTTGCTAATTTCATTAATCTTTCTGCAATTTTTAAATAATTTTTTTCTTGAAAATAATATAATGATTTTTCTAAAATTGGTGTTGCATATTGACTTGATAAAAACCAAATTAAAACTCCTGTTAAAACAATTTCACCAATTCTTGCAATTACAAAAGATTTTCTAATTTTATTAGTTCTTGGATAAACTGGTTGATAAATTAATGTTGGAGCCCACCAAAAATATACCAAATTATTAATTGTTAAATTTTTTGGATATGATTGTGATTTATATAATTCTGGTACTGGTGTATTATCATAATAAGAATCTCTTAAATCTCTATTAGTTAATGCATAACTTGCAACTTTTAAACAAGCAACAATAGCATGACATTCAACAATAGTACCTGCTAAAGGATTATTCATAATATAAAAAACAGTATAACTTGTAATAGCTAAACATAACATTGCATTAATTGAATGTAATAATGCAATTAATCTCCATAAATGTTTAGTTTTTTTATCAGGACTTTTTGTAAAAGATGCTAATTTTTCAATAAATAATGCAATTGCGAAATGTAATGGAATAGTTAATGTTAATAATAATGAAGTAATAGCATCATCTTGTGATAATCCTAATGTTATAACTTTTTTAAATAAACCATAATTTTCAAAATTTTCTATAATTAATCTAAAATTTCCAACAATTAATACAATCATTGCTAAATTTTGAAATCCTGAAAATGATGGTTTTTTATTTCTTGAATCTATTGTTAATGGTGATAATGATTCATTTATATGAATTGGTTTATAATGTGGTCTATCATTTTTTTGACCAACTTTATTCTCTGATTTTTCATTGTTTTTTTTTATAGTATTATTATTATTTTCTTGTTTATCATGTTCTTTTTTATCATGATATTTTAATGATTTTGCTGATAATGTACCTGTTCTAGGTTTTCGATAAGTTAGAGTAGTAGTACTCATTGATATTGAGTTCTTTCTCTGTTTTATGAAGTATGCTGAAG
>JAJLUL010000027.1:146329-174585 GCA_030564325.1 Blastobotrys capitulatus
TTGTTCACTGAAAAAAAAAAATAAAAAGCGTGGCGTGGCTTGAACTGTGATGATTTAGTACTACAGTAAAACATACCAATGCCACTATAGAAATTTAGTTAACAGAGACAGAGAAAGAAGACACCAAAATTGAAAAAGGAGAACCGTTCAACCGATAATTGATCTATTTCATATGAACTGCAGCTTTAAAATTCGAGAAAATTTTTTTTAATCCATTGCATTTTTACTTCTTTGGATGATATGAAAAATTTTGCAGTCAAATTTTTCAATTAAACATGATTTATTTTTTATTAACAGATGTTGGCTGCATAATTAGCAGCTGCTTATAACGTTAGTACTGTCTATAAAGCATTATAAAGCATGCATGCTATTTCAAGCTTCGATTCATTAATCTTAGAGGCGGCGGGACAACCAATTGTTACACACGTTTAAAAATATATGGCACGGCGGTGCAATCAATTTAAGTAGACTAGCAGTTATTTTGTGGCTTCATGACCGTAGAGAGCTTAATATAACGGAGACGGAGCCGATATTTTTTTGGCTTCATTATCAATTGGAGCTAGACCTTAGTAACACCGATAAGATGATCATCGTTGCTAGATCTTTATCAGGATATCGGTATCTTCTATCTTTATTTTATTATCTATTATCAAATTCGAAGAGTAACTTTAATCATAATAATATAATCAAGATAGAGAAAGGACTAAAAAAAATGACAAATAGTATATATAATAATTTATTGAGTAAAATTGAAAATAAAACTATTTTTTCTTATTAACATATTCCCTATCATCTTTACCTTCAACTTGAGTTCGAATTGCATCAATTTCATCATTTTGTTTTTTCCAAATATTTTTACTATTTTTCAAAGTTTTATCAAACAATTCTTGATCTGGATTTCTATGACTACCACCTAATCTATCCCATAAAGTAGTATATTGACCATAATTATAATTAAAATATAAATGATGAATAGTATGACAAGCACTACCATTAATAACAGGATCTCTTGCTAAATATTCACCATCATGAATCATAACAGTCCAGAAATTAATAAAAATAAATAATAAAACATAAGCAACTGAATGTAATGGGAAAATAAATGGATAAACATGATAAGCTAATGATTGAACATAGCCATCAATTGGATGAAATGCATGACTTGAAAATGGTGATGGTACAATCCATTTATGATGTGGTTTGTGTAAATGTTTATAAACTGATGGCCAATGTAACCAACGATGAGCTAAATAAATACACATATCAGTAAACATAACAAATAATGGGAATTGTAAATATAAATACCATGTACCATAATCATTTAAACCCCAATATAATTTTGAATAACCTCGAACTTCACCCAAAAACCATGGTACTGTTAATAATGTCATTACTGGAATTGCTTTTAATGCTTGAGTAATTTCACCTCGAACTTGATTCTTTAAAAATTTTGGATGTTGACACATTTTTTTATCAAAAACAAATACATATGATAAACTTGCAACTGATAAATATGTTACATAACCAAAAAACCATGTAATTAAAAATAAATTAATACTTTCTCTTATAATGTTATCTCTTGGTAATGAAGATTGATAAGTATATTCATTTGGTGGTAATAAAAATGGTTGACCATATGATGTTGGATGTTTATTTAAATTTCTTACAAAATTTGTTGATGTAATGTTATTGGAATATAATTCACTAGTTGATAACCAATTACCTTGTTTAGGGAATAATTTAGCATATAATTCATCAAAAAAATATGCATCAGCTACTTCTAATGCTAAATCCATTTTTAGTTATTATATTACTTTTGTTAGTTGTAATTTTTTTTCTCTTTAATTATTAGGGGATTTAATGGATATAAATAGTTGAATTGATTAAAAAATAGGATCGAAAAACAGGAATGGAGATTTAGATCAAGGATGCTTTTTATAGGCTGACATTTGCATCATTGTGAGACAATAAAAATATATCACCTTATTGTTTATAAATTTTTTTTTTTTTTTCAAGCTCTCGATTTTAAAGTTTATCTCCAATTAGTGGAAAAATCTCAGCTAATTAAAATTAAAAAAGAGACATATCGTCGTTTGGTTCGTTTATTCTAATAATTTTTTTTTTTACTCCTGGTTTTCTGAAAAACCAAAACAGTAAATAAACTAAGATTATTAATAAATATAAACAGTACTTTAATGTATGTATGTATATGTACAAATGCTGTTGAAGATTCGTTAATCATTGCGAAAATAAAAGATCATAAACTCATAATAATAATAAATAATTGTTGAAATTCAAATTAGAACAAAAAATAAAAAAGAACCTAGGCCCTTGCTCTAGATTGTTTAAAATATTTTGCAAAGCCATCTTCTTTATTTTTTTCCAAAGGTCCATCTTCATTTTCAATTAAATGTTCAATATCAGACCATTTAGGTTTAACTTGTCTATCACCTCTTTCTTTTAAATCTTCTTTTAACCAACTTAATGCTAATTCTAATAAACCAGAATTACCATTTTTACCTTGATATTTATTACCATCATATTCTTCAATAGATTTCATAATACCTAAATGCATATGAGCTAAATGAGTTGGCCAATTACCTAAACCATCAAAAATATGTGTTGCATAAACAATTTGACAATCTCTATTATCAGTTTCATTCTCTAAAAATTCTAATAATCTAGCTCTAACCAAAACATCTAAATCAACTGTAACTTCATCTAATAATAGAATATCCCATGGTTTTAATAATCCCATTGCTAATTGAACTCTTCTTCTTTCACCATCACTAACTTGATGCATTCTCCATCTTAAATCAATATCTAAAATATCAACTAATTGATCTCTTCTTTCTGGATATGCATCACCTCCGATACTACTTAATAATAATGTAACTGGAATATCTTGTCTAACAATTGGATTACCAGCCCATTCGGTACCTAAATAAGTCACACCTTTCATACAATCTCTAAATGGATCCATATCATTAATATAAACAGATCCTGATTTAGCTAAAGTTTTACCAGCTAGAATTTTTAATAAAGTTGATTTACCCGCACCATTGGCACCAACTAATAATGTTCGACTATTTTTTGGTAATTGAAAAGATGTTGGATGAATTCCTACTGTATTATCAGGGAATACATATGCTAAACTTTTAACATCAATCATTTTTTTCTTTTTTATTGTTGTTGTAGTGGTGAAAAAAAAAAAATAAGTCTTGGGACAAACAAGCGAAGGTTTATAAACGATTAATTTGACAAAAAAAAAAATACCCCACTAAAAAAATTTATTGATTGCTTAGGTCTCCGGCGGTTTGCGGGTTCTTATGAAGGAATCCTCAACCAAATGCTTGACGTTTAGAGCACGATATACTAGCTAGCTTTTAACCAGCTGGCTATAGTTAGGTAAAGTCATAATAGTACTCGACTGGTTATATATATGCATGCCATTGACAATGCTAAGGAGTATCTTATCTCTTTTGCTGGTTGATATGACTTTTTATAGTTGATAAGTTGGGCTACAGTAATATTTTACAAACCTTAATAAATTATAATATAGTTAACTGAGCCACCCCATGGCCATATACATCAATACTAATATATCGCTATAATTGGTGTATGTAGCTCTAGAATATACAGTATCTATAAGTACGACTGTACCTAAGCTTAAGCTACCAGTTGTATATACAGACTGTATATATATCACAAATATGAATTAATTTAAACGCCGCATCAACTGTGGCGTTTGAAAAATATATTGTATATACGTATACAGCTAGTATATCATATATATATGCATTATATACTGTATATAAATAATTGAATGAATTGATCACCAATAATAAGTATGTCTATATATCGAGATCATGCATATGCTTTACAACTAGTTGTTAATTGTATGCGTGCATCCATGGTACCGTAATTTGACGACCATATGTATTAGTTTGCAATCATGATAGTTATCAACTTATAATCAACATGATCAGCTCGAGCAGACCAATCAATACCATATAGGTATAGGTATAAATACATATTCATGCATATAGGCATCGATATCTCATAGACATTTAAGTGTTAAACTAACAAAATATTCAATCTGAGGATGGTAAATGCTTTTTAAAAAATTAGCTAGGCAAGCCTGAACTTAATTATGTTTAGGCCTAGCTAGGCTCTTACGTAAGCGTCACCGGCCGGTATCCATAAAAGAAATTTAAAGTTTTTTAAGGTTTAGGGTAAAATTTGCGATGATACACTTTTTAATGAAATCGATTGACTCGAGCGATTTTAAGGGGTAAAAATTGATTACATCGATCTTGTACATATAATATTCTTAGTCTGGTACGTACTGCAGTCTGTTGATGGTTAACGTTAACAATTGTATATACATTAGACATGTAATTGAAGAACAGGTAGCAATCATAAAAAGCTTTAAAAAGTTTCTATATACTATATGGCTGTAAAATTTCGTTTTTATACATGTACAATTAAAGAGTTATGAAGGCTTTTAAGCTGTACTAACTCTGCAATATTGAACTTAAAAAATTAGTTATGTGACATACGTACCATATGGTACAGAGTTGTATCATGATAGTAGCAATGTAACGAGGTAGATGGTATTTGATATATCGATGGTTGGAATTTGACAGCCTGCAGGCATGCGAATATTTATTAAAGCATAGTTTCCAATATATGGGTTAGCTGTCAAATTTACTCTCAATGTACCAGGTAGGCCTGAATATCCAATAAATGCCATCTAATTAATTTTTATAAATCGAAAAGTTATGTCGTAAAATATTTTTGCTCAATATTAGGTATTATGATGTGCCTTTAAATTTTAGCTTAAATATTTAAATCTTCTTAGCTGGTTACATGATCAATTTCTATAACAAATCCTGTTATTCTGTACATACTCACATTATACCTTCAATTGAAATTCGTTGTTGAATAGTTTGCAAATTTCTAAAAGCATTACTTAGTATCCAGCTTGCGTGGGTTAGGCAAAAAAAAATTCTCAGGAGTAAATTCACGGCTAAAATAAAGATCTCAGATCTGAAAAAAAAATTTAACACAAAACGGCTGTTCAAGCTTTGTTAAAGAGATTTTCTACTCATGAGTCCCACAAAGCTCAAGCTTGAAAAGAATAATTCAACTCTGCTTAAAGATCCAATGGTACGTAGTTATGCAACAGCTGTAAGATGCATATTCTGTAACCAATTGTTTCTTTAAAATTTTTCCCACCATCAATGGACTTAATTTTTAATAAATCGATCGAATTTGTGGGCCAGTAATACTAAGAATTTTTATCACAAGCCTATAAACTTATAGTTTGAAATCTCACTAAATCGATCTTTAACTATAGTACGTTTTTCCCCCTGTAAATTGTTCCCCTTAAATTTTTTTTTTTTTTCTTTAATTCCCCCAATATTCTTTTTCTATTTTTCTAATTCTTCTTTTCTCATTCTAGTTTATTGTTCAATTTTTAGGCATTTATATTCTCTAAGAATTAACAATTGATTATAATACATCAAGTTATTATAGCCTGCCAGAAACAAAAGAAAAAAAACCACAATAATACTAATAAGTCCCAACTAACAAAAACAAAGCACTTTTATAATTGCAAAATACCCATTATAGATTACAAATACAATCTCCATAATAAGTTTCAGTTTTAATCGGTTATATAACAACTAAACGAACACAAACCCCATCGTTTCGTAAGACAAAGGGGTATAGTAAACTTTAATAATAAAAACAATTACTCAAGCATTGCTAAGCGAGAAAAAAAATAAACAAAAAAAAAAAAATTAGAGTAACAAAGAAGCCAGCGAAAAAAAAAAAATAAAAAAAACGTTACCAGTAAAAATTTTCCCGTACTAAACAAAATCAATACCGGCTGTTGCACTAATAAAAATATTCTAAAACAACAAAAAAAATTTATTCCATAAAAAAAAAAAAAAAAATGTTAATAGGTCGGTCATCATCTTTTATTCCATCACAACTTTTACCTTCATTATCATCAAACAGCAACGACAACAATAATAATAATAATAATAACAACAACAGTTATTCAAATAACAATCATCACAGAAAACGATCAAGTATAGCATCAACAAATGGAATGCCGCTTCCCACTTATAACAAACCAATAAATCATCATCATAAACATCGTAAATCTTTTAATAATTCACCGAATTATTATTTTTTTAATGATAATAATGGTAGAATAAAAAAAACTTCAATAACTCAGTTTTTATTAACATTAACTGGATTATTTTCAATTATTTTTATG
Source organism: Blastobotrys capitulatus (assembly GCA_030564325.1). Taxonomy (NCBI): domain Eukaryota; kingdom Fungi; phylum Ascomycota; class Dipodascomycetes; order Dipodascales; family Trichomonascaceae; genus Blastobotrys; species Blastobotrys capitulatus. The sequence continues at coordinate 152,622 of JAJLUL010000027.1, forward strand.
ATTAGAAGTTTTTTATCAACTGATGGATCAACATATTCAACTAATAATCCAATTAAAGGATTAAATTATAGACAAGTTGAATCAAAATCTCCAATAATTACACCAGATATATCACAATATGAACAATTAAAAATTGATAAATATAGAGTTGTTGATAGTAATCAACCAAATTCAAAATTTGTTACCAAAAAAAATTGTCCAAAATATGTTATTGTTACTGAATTGGATTATGAAACTCATTCAAAACAACATTTAACAAATATTTTAAATAATAGAATCAATTATGCTAAAAAAAATAATTATGGTTTATATAGTTCATGGTCAACTGATTATCAACATGTTTTGGATAATTCAATAGATTATAAACAATGGGCTGGAATTGCAATGATTAGACAAGCAATGCATACTTTTAAAGATGCAGATTATTTTTTTTATATTAGTTCAAATTCAGTTATTACTGATTATAATAAAAAAATTGAATCTTTATTAGATAAACAATGGTTATCAACCAATATGTTAAAAGAACAACCAATTTTAAAAAATTCAATGATTATTAAAACTATTAGTTCAGTTAAAGGTCAAGATATTAAATTTATTACTGTACAAAATGAACATGGAATGAATGCAAATTCATTTATTTTATCAAATGATTTATATTCAAAATCTTTAATTGATTATTGGTGTGATCAATTACATCGTCAATATACTGCTTTTACATCAAATTCTCATGCACCATCAGATGCTTTAACTCATTTATTACAATGGCATCATACTTATTTACGAAAATTGGCAGTTTTACCAGCAAAAAAATTAGCATCAATTGTTGGTAGTTTTGATTCTTCTACATCTTATTCAAAAGATGATTTTATTGCTGTATTACCAAATTGTATTATTAATAGTAAAACTTGTGAAAAAGAATTCTCAAGTTATTTACCTAAATAGATCTCATCCTCCTTTTTCTTTTCTTCTAATACTCTCATTGCTAATGCTCTTCTTCTATCTGCATCAGCTGTAGATTCATTACCAACTGAAGATCCAGTTCTTGCTTGTGCTCGTAAATTACTTGCATCAATATCATCATTATTAAATGGTGTACAAATTTTAATTGATACTAAAAATTCAAATATAATATTTGAAATTTGTGAAATTATAATTCTTAAAAATTGTGGATAAAAAAAATCTGCTAATGCAAAAGTATCACTTGCATCACCTTTAATTTTTGTTTGATCATTTGTTGTTAATGAATCACTCATTGGTAATAATGTATCAACATATGAAACTTTAAAAAATCTTAACCAAATCCATGATGTTAAAAATCCAATCCATGGTAAAATAATCATAACTGGTGAACTAAAAATTAATCCAAATAATGAATATAATAATAATGATGGCATTATTAAATGTTTAACATGAATTCTAATTGCTCCTTGAAATAATACAATAGCATGTTCTGGTACTAATTGTTTAAATGCCACCAAAAAACCTGCTTGAATTGCTGCTCCACCATTAATATTACATGTTATAAAATTTTCATTACCAGTTAATTTAAATAAAAATGTTAATGTTAATAATGTTAAAAAATTTGGTATTAGAGATAATATTAAATAAAATATTGCCAAATCTTTACCACCCCAAATTCTTTCCAAATATCTACCTGCTAATGATAATGAACTACAACTTATTAAAAATCCAATAATTGTTTGTTCAACAAATGTACTAATTATTATAGTCCAAGGAAATAAAACAAATTGTTGTGGAATTATTGTTAATGATGGTACACTAATGGAACCAATAGTTGGCCATTCAATATTTATTTTTTCTTCATCTGGTTTATCTAGTTGTGATTGTTGTAATTTATTTGCTGCTTCTAATTCAATAGTATATTGAAAATATCTTAATGCAAGTGAAATAAATGATAATATTATTAGTGATGCTACACTTAATCTTGTAAATTGTGGTAAAGAGATTTTTATCATCCTTTAGGTTGCGGGAGGGTTATCGTATCAGTTGATTAAATGTATTTTGATGATGTTAATGTCAAAAGTTGTGTTTTTTTTTTTTTTTTTTTGGTGTGAAGTTGTTGCACCGGTACGGCGATGTTTATTTTTGTGCAGGGAAAAAAGGAGGTTGGGATATTTTTTTTGTTTAAGTTTACGTGGCTTGTGAAAAAAAAAAATTACACAGCTTGAACTTATTACGGTACTACTGATAAAAAATCTTTAAGATGAAATTAAACTTTTTTTATTTTAATTTTAAAGTTGCGTTGAAAACAAGAAAAAAAATGTGGTACATATACATTTAAGATAAGATTAGGTTTAAAAAGATATAAAGTTTTTTTAAGCATAATAGTAGTATTGTGCAACCAATGTTCAGGATTTTTTCGGGCTAGCTTTTCTTCAAATTTAGCAGGTGGTAGTTTTTTTTTAAATAAGAGGTTGAGATGCGGCTCAAGATCTATAATGCCGATCACTACATGTGCACGTATATACTTTCTTTGTAACACTGAGATAATTGTATAGCTGGCAAATCATTCTACAACAGAAAAGCCTTTTAATAAATAAAATATATTAATACATAAAGTAGAAAAGTTATAATTTTATAATCGTAATATTAATTAAATAATAACATTGTGTTCATAGTTCTATCACGCCAGGTGAATAACTTAATATTGATTATGGCTTATAAGCGCTGCTATCAGAACAAGATGAACTACCACAATCTTTAATTTTAACAGTTTGGTTTGATGAATTTCTTGCTAAACTGCACATTTTTTTTTCTCTTGGAATATATAGATTATAGGTGAAATAGAATTGTGAGAGTGAATGAATAATAACGTTTTTAGGCTTTGAAGTGAGTTAATAGAGTTTAATGCAAGATGGTATCAAATAAAAAGAGTCTTGATGGTGATGATGATTAGATGAAACGAAGAACAATGGGATATAAGATTCTATTTAAATACTTTTTTTTGGTCAAGATTTGCTTTTATGATATCTATTATTAATTATAATGGGATATCATATATGAAAAAAAAAAAATTAAGTTTATGGGGTCTAGAGTATTTCATCCCTTTCTTGATTGCTTGTGTCGTCAGAGTAAAAAAAAAATTATTCCCAGTTTAAGAGGTTTACGGGGGGTTTTGTGATCATTCGAGCTCTAGGAGCTAGCCTATTAGAGCTTAGTTCAAAACCTAATTTAGTTCAAGCTTATACCTGTAAATTTATAAGGTGATCATCGTATTCATAAATAAATGGGGCTACTAAATATATTATGAAGATTATGTTCAAAAATTAATCTAAGTGGCTCTAATTTGTGCCATATGGTATTCTATGTGTACCATTAGGTGATTGTTGTGTTATACACCTGGTCAACGTATTGCTCTCTAGTACAGTAATATCGAGCAAATGACCATACTTAACTTTAATATTAGTTTCATAAATCTTCATTGATTTCCTAATTTGGTTATAATTAATATAAATATAGAACTGGGGTTACCTATTTGAGTGTTTTGCCGAACTAGTTCGAGCAATACGTATTAAAAAATCTGATGTACAACTATTACCAGGTTAGGATCGATCTGGCCGCATCGTTTTTTATCTGTACAGTGTATACATATTTGAGTGGTCGCATTACATCCATGTACGTATACAGTAGATGCACTAAAAATTAAAAGATACCAGTATATAATTGTATAACTTACAAGTACCGGCCTAGGCCTATAGTCACTGTAGTATATTGTTCGGTTAATAATCCGCCCTCAAATCGAGTCTTTTTTTTCGAGATGAGGTTCAAAAAATTCTAACCATCGGATCAACTAAGTAACCAGCTGCATATAGGATGTTTCGAAATTTAATTTTCCCACTGCCGATTTATCAACCACATATCCTGTATGATGTATAGAGTACTGAGTGTATGTAAACATGTATACGAATTAGGAAGTGAACGATGCAAAAATTTGTGACAGAATCTTTATAGCTCAATCCTAAAGTTTTACATACAAATCACTTAAAAGCTATTTATATTATATTTATGTAACAGCTGCCTAGGATCCAACTGGTGGAGATAGTCTAACTTATAATATCTTAGGTTGTTGTCGAATTATACTATAATCGAAAGTAAATGCAGATATAGATATTGTATATATCATACAGTCTAATTGAACCGAGAGGCTTATAAATCTTTAATTAAATTTGAATAAACAGTTTGTGGCATGGTATCTTTTTTTTTAAGGTATAAATACCTGCTTATACATTTATAGATTTTTACATCGATCTTCGTATCCTTATTGACCATACTTGTATCTATAGGCTAATAGCGCTATAAATTTGAGATCAATTAATATCAATGATACATGCATGTATTTGTTGAAAATTAAAACTTGGCCACAAAGATCATTGTTACAGGGGTGCATAAGCTATGACCAATCCATGATAGATCTATAATTAAATCAAATTACAATGGTAATACTGCCTTGTATTAATTTATTCGACCATTTGAAGTAATATTAGGCGTTAAATAGCGCTAGGTGTATAACTATAGCTATAGTATATACAGTATATGTATGTAGTTGATAGATTCAGATCAGGAGGAAAAAGCTTTTTCAGATCTTCACTATTATATATAACATGCACGGAATACTTACACTTATTTTGACTCGATCATGGATTGTTAAAGATATAGATCCACAACCACTACATGCATGTATAATCAAGCAATTAAAAATGATGACTTTCACAGTTTACATACATTTTTGAAAAATAAAGTTAACTTTGGTATATAATAATATATTAAAAATAAAAAAAAATAGTAGTTAATAAACCTAAACAATCAATAACGCTAATTGATCATATTTGATATTAAATTTTCATAATAGTTGTTTAACCTTTGAAAGAGTCACTATTTTCACAGCTTTCTGAACGACAATCTCGTTCTTTGATAAAAGCAATACCAGTCCAATGAATGTCGCACATTTTCTTGCAATGAAATAAAGTAGTTAGTAGTGGTGAATATAAAAGAAAAGTAGGTTCTTTTTTTTTTTTTTTTTTGGATGATTAATTCAGAATAAAAAATATAGATATATCAAAGACTTTTTATATACAAATAATTTGATCAATAAAAGAAAGTTTTTTGTTTTTAGAACGTTCATTGTGGTAATGATCCCTTTTTTTTTAACCCACTTTATTAAAAAATGACATATATGCCACTAAATTATTTTTGTAAAATTAAATAACGATCTCACGCTTGGATGATTTTTTTAAATTCTGATTGGATTAAATTTTTGGCGCATAATTTATACTAGTTCAATTACAAGACTCTAGATCCTCGATAAAAATTTGCATAGACAAATGATCAATGCGGGTGGGTGCCTTTTGATAACTAAAAACTGGTATGTATATCCTCATTGATTTCTGTGACGACATGTAAAAATTTTATATTGGGATTTCATCAAGTGATTGAACATGACTTGTCAAGTTTTAATCGATTACAACTGTAAAAATGTGGAGAGAAACAGTCATGGGTTTAGGTTAAGTTGAGAAATAAAAAGTTTAGACTAGTACTACTTCCAATAGCATAATTACAAATTTTAATCTAGTACTTACACAAAAAAATAACAAAACCATACTCAGGATTGGATACTAGTTCTCATTAGAAGTATATACTTTATCTATTGATGATTATAATTATTATATTGTGCAATTAATGCAATTGCTCTTCTAAATTCTTCTTCTTCTAATTCAGGTGAATATTCTTCTTGTTCAATTTCATTTTCTTCTTCTTCAACTTGTTGATTTCTTCGTTGCATATCTCTAAAAGTATAATTAACATAACCTAAACTACCTTTATGTTGTACATTTATAACACTTCGGTAATTACTGCTCAATGGACATCTTCTATTTCTACAGTCTTTGATTCTTGCTACTATTGTTCTTCTAGGTCCAATTTTTCCATAATCGCACATTTTTTTCAAAAAAGTTATTTATTGTAAAGTATAGATCGATTTAAAAGTAAGTTAACTAACTCACCCCAGTGACTTTGAAGAATTGGTTTTTCTTTTATGTTTTTTTTCTGACGGATACCTTAAAGGGCTATCCAGAATTACATCGATTGTATCGATAAAAACCTAGCTACTATAGTATAAATATTTTTTTGTATAAAAGCTAATTTAGTGTATTGTGCTGATTTGAACCAATTGGGGTGCTATTTTAGAGCTAGCTACTAGTTGGACTAGGGTATGGCAGGGATGAAAATCTTCATGATTGATTAGAAATTAATGAATGGGGTATATTTACCCAGAGTATATTATCTCATTACAAACCACCTAAAATAAGGCATATCTGATATCTGCTGTAGATACAACATACCATACTGTAAATGATACATTTATAAAGGTGACCAATCGATCCTAAAATATATATGATATAGATCACACTGCGTTTTTTCCTAGCTTCAAGCTTTAAATTTATTATATCCAGATATTATAAGTGCCAACTACCCGCCTTGTGTCGGCATGACTATGATTTATCATACAGGATAAATTAGTCTGGGTGAGGTTCCTGATCCCTGCCTCAAATATATAATTGTATCTACAGTAAAGATATAGCTCAAGCTTTGTAAAGATCAAAATGTAACATAAGGCCTTGAGTATATATGATTACACATTAATTACACTACAATCACTACTGTATAAAAAAAGCTGCAGGTGAAAGCACTTGATTTATAATAAAAAATATATTATTCTGTACACTATAAAGTACATCATATGCTTTCTACTATCGTAATTAGTATTAATTATAAGTGTAATATTTCCCCCACATTTTTAATCAATAAATATTGGGAAAAAAATACAACAGAAATTTAGCTTATAACATAAATAAACGCTATAGCTAATTTTGATTATTTTGGTCCTTTATACCGAAAACTTTTTTTACAATCATCTTTTTGACAATCATCTAAGATTTGAAGTCTAGTACCATTTTTAATAACAACTTTAACATCACACATTTTTTTTCTTCTTATAATTAATCAATTGTAATAAATTTATTTGATTTGTGAAATTGGCTTGATGGAAATAATGAGATATTTCTTCTTTATATATAGTTTTTCCTAATTTTTTTTTAAGATAAAGTTGTCTTTATTTATATATCGAACTAGGATGTGTTGTTGAAGCTCCAATTGGCCAAATTATAAAAGAAAGGCGGGATATTTCAAGGATGTTTATTACTTTGTTAGTGTACTGGCATTAAAATATACATGTAATAGACATACACTGTATATTTTCAATCATCATTAATACATGTAATATAGATAATAATATATCCATAGCTAGACCCTAGTCTCAACACCATGACTCATGAGATTGGTTGGTTCCACTGAGGATTAATGGTATAGTTGAAAATACAATTCATCGCCAGTGGACTTAGTGTATGCGTTGATTACTGGCAACTAAAAATATTCATCCATTGCTATGTAAAGGTTTTTTTTATTTATTTTGCACTACATAATAACAGGTGATCTATAATGACTACTAGTCTTGCAATTTTTCATACAACAATCTTTAGTTCTTGCTAAAACTGTATTATAAGTACCAACATATCCATAAGCACACATTGTCTATATTTGAATCCTTCTTGTTAGAGCGTATTATTTTTAGGAAGAAAAAGCTTCTTTTACCCAACGTTTAAATTTTTATTCTCTTTAAGGGGGGTAGATGATTGTTCAAAACTATTAACAGCCCCACATGCACAGTAATGTCCCAACAATTTATAACAGCCTCTAAAATTGATTAACTGGCTTAATTCAACTGATCACACTTTAATGATAATAAAATCTCCTAGTGTAATTATTTTGCTTATAATAGACTAACTTGATTTGGTTAGGTTCAAGTAAAAAAACTTTTTTTTTGTGGATTGATATTTTTTTTTTTTGTTTGTTTTGATGATGAAATTTGATGATCGGATCGGGATATTTTTTTCTCTTCTCCTGCTAAAACACGTGGTGCGAGAAGAAGAGTTAACTAAGTGTGGGAGTTTACAGCTACACTAGTAAGCTTGTACAGTTGCTAATTAAAACGTTACGCGGCAGGAAAATGGATGAGGCTTGTATGATGCAGTTACCCGATTTTAAAATATTGCATCTTTTTCACATACAATGTACAATTTTTAAGATAAAAAAAAAAAAATCTGTAATTTAAATGAGGGCATAAAAATGGATATTTTGCCTCTTTTTATAAATAAATAAATAGGTTATTAAACTGAGGATTTTTAAAAATCATTGGAGTGTGAATTCTGGACGTTTGATGATATTTATTTCGTTGATTGATCATGTTTAGCCCCTTTTTGTGACGTATGTTCTTTATCGTCATCATCACCATCAGTTACTTCAGCATCATCAGTAGTTGTGCTGTCAATTGATTCTTCATGTTGGTTAAAAATATAATAATTCTCATTTTTATTCCAGTCACTGTATCTACAGTTTGTAGACCTACAATCATCCAATCGAATATAATCTGTCCTTGTATTTCCTGTGTATAAAACTTCGCACATTAAAATAACGTTCTTAAATATATTGAAAAAGTGTAAATCTCCAGGTTAAGTATAATTATATATAAAAATCTCGTCTAAAATAATTTTGCAATTGCAGAGATGGTAATAGATGACAGAGAAGAAAGATGATTCAGGGCAGTGATGTAAGGGATTGCTTAATTAAGCCCGGTCAAACTAGATCCCCACTGTTATTATTATTATCCAACGAATTTTACCGTTGATTTGGGAAATAAACACAAAACGGTAGATTTTACAAAAAAAAGATTCGAGAGACAATTCCCTTGGATTTGGTACCTTTCATTGTTTCATGTTATGCAATCGATTATTAGTTTACATGTATAAATTGTAACTATGGAAATGAGGCGTAAAAATTTCCATCTTCACTCAGGCACTGAATTCGTACAACTTTTTTCTCGATCATGATCGAAAAAATAATATAACGATCGATCGTATTATCAATGGAGAATGAGTTATAGAGCTAACTTATTTATAATAGAAGTTAATACATGTATCGCTAGAGTTTTAATATATGTACAATTCCACATATTTTTATAATAAACCAGTTATCTAGGTCAGCTATAGTGGGTAGAGAGATTTGTTGAGGATATAATAATATTATATGTTAAAACCTAGTATAAAGTTTATAATCACGAGAATTAAGTGACTTGATTGATTTTCGAATCTTATATACAGTATATGTATATGCTTTATCAGATAAAATACTATAGAAATGTTGTGATATCCTTCTTTTACTATCATTCATTATATGTATAGTTTAAGTTTGTGGACTATTCAGATATATCTTATGTATAGATAAATGTAATCACCATCGATTTTACAATAAAAACATATGCACACGATCTTCAGCCTTTTATTATATTGAAATAAGCCCTCAAATTTGATGGAAATTTCTATTAGTTTGACTGAATCCTCATATACTATATATGCAACGTTTACATTGGACCTTTATATCTAGATTCGACATTCAACCAGATATATCCTAGGCTAAACTGTAATATATACATTTTGTGGATATCAAATAACAAATAATACCGGTATTTTCCACTATCAGATGCACACTAAAATATTACAAAACCACTAAGATACAAAAAACAGACTAATATAAATATCAGATCAAATCACGCTAAACATTATTTTTTTTTAAAAACTTCTATCTTTTCTTAACAGCCAGAAAGTATACTTTAATATATCTCCCCAAACCTAATCAACTAATATCATAATTTAAAAATACAAAATGTGTATAATGTCATTTGAAGGACCAAGACCAAAATTTGTTGCAAGATGTTCAGATTCAAGATGTGAAAAAAAGTTTTGGGATCATGGTGATTTACATAGAGTACCACCAAAAAATAAAGGTGATACTTTAAGAACTTATAAGTTTTTGTTTTAAGAGTTCTAAGAACTTTTGAGCATCATCTTATTTATTTTATTTATTTATTTATCTATTTATTTGTACTCTTTTATTTATTTCATATATATTTATCTTAATTATAATTAATATAATTATACCTACTTTTGTCATAGGAAACTTTGGTTTTAAATCTCGAGTATACTGTATAATATAAGCATCTTTATCTAATCTACTTCGATATGTCAAAAGTGTATTGTTATAAGTTTGAGCTAGCAGGTTACAAGCACAAGAGTAAATGTGGCTGCATACGAGCTGTATAACCACATACCGTGTATACATATACAGGGCTTATAAATAATATTAAACAATTTAACCACCATGGCAACTGCTTGCAATCTATATTCTTACAATTTGTGGCGCAAAGACTATTATAGCACTAGGTTAAACTTACAGTATGTATCCGCTGGTCTCACCCTATAAATTAGACAATCAGAAAATACTCAAATAAAATGGATAGCTGTCAAGTTGATTTGTTTGTTTGGTCATGTAGGCATAGAAAGATTTGAAATCATGACCATTTCGGACCTCCGATTAAGAACTGCACTAATTTGTCAGCACGCTACACTTTACTGCTTGATGGTCGACTTACCGCGCAAGAGCATTAGTAAGCCGCACAAACGTTACTACGCGTTGTTCTAGTAACATCTCGAAACTTTTCCTTTACACCTGCTTGAGCATTTACTAGCACTGCTTAAAAATCTTGATTAATTTCTTTCCAAAACATTCTTGAGCCTCACAATGTATTAGAGTTATTCTTTAACCAACCTTACGCGATACACGCCCAATATATCCAAAATTTCGTGATTTATCAGCATTTACAAAGTAATTTTGGGTGGCAAGGAACATGCCAGTATATTCTGGTTAATACCAGAATTATTATCAAAAAACTATAAAAGACTTTAATTTTATCATCTATCAAATTTATTCTTTTCATTATTACAACAACTATAGTATACAAATATCACAAAAACAACAACAACAACTACTACTACACTAAAATTATTACAAGAGCAATGAGTTTATTTTCTTATCACCCATTTTTCAATTTTGTTGATGCTATTAATAATGCAGTAGATGATGCTGCATATTCAAGAGCATGCAATAATCAAACACCATCACCAGAACCAAGAGAACCAACTTTTAAACCAAGAGTTGATATTTTTGAACAACCAGAAGCTTATACTTTTAATGTCGAAGTACCAGGTATTGATTCAGAAGCAATTGGAGTTGATTATGATGTTGATACTCAAGAATTAACATTATCAGGTCAAGTCAAAAGAAGTCATGGTTTAATTGAAGATAATGAAGAAGATGAAGATGAAGATTTGAATAAACATCGAAAGAAATTTTTAAAATTATCAGAAAGAAAATTCGGTAAATTTGAAAGAACATTTAAAATTCCAAAAGAACCAAAAATTGATGATAATAATATTACTGCTGGATTAGATAATGGTATTTTAACTGTTGTTGTTCCAATTGTTCAAGAACCAGAAACTAAGAAAGAAAAAAGAAAGATTAAAGTTAGAACTGAAGATTCTAAAGAATAGATTTGTTATTAATACTACAACTTTTATTTATTTATTTCTAAAAATTCTCTTTAATTATTAAACTTTATTTATTTATAGATACCAACTAATATATATTCATTCATTATAATTATCCTTTTCCCATTTTATTGTAAAATCTTTTCTCTCATTTATCGTAAATCCAAATTTTAAAATTCTACCTGCCTGGATGTGACAATGGCTCTGAAGCAAGGTAATGCAGTGTATTGGTTATATTATATAATCCTCTCGGAGGAATCTATTAAAGTAGCTGATCCTAATGAATTGATGGAGAGTTTGAATTATCGATATTTTTCATAATACCGTGAACTATGACAATTGTATAAATGACAGTCAACTTTTTTGATAAACTCGCCAGTATCTTCGTCGTATAAGTTATAACACATTTTTTACCAGTTAAATTTGAATTTTGGAAATCAGATAACGAAAATATAAGGGGATTACCTACTATATTTATACATTATAAAAAGCATTGTTAATTAATTATCTTAAGAATGTTCAAAAAATTGAGTTTGCCAAATTTCAAAAAATTTCAAAACTCCACCCCCTGAATAACTCGGACCACTTATTTAAGCTTAAAAAAAATTGGATCGGTCGATTTAGTAATTTTAGCTCCGCTATGGATCGTATTGTAATAGAACTGTGATTCAACCAGCTCTAATTAATGCAATATTCAAGTGTGAAAAAGCATGTATCACGTGCTAAGTTTGAATGCAGATTCATGAGTGCATTGTTTTTAAATTTTTAAAAATCATATACAGTATATCGGGCAAACGTATAAAAACTTTAAGAACGGCTTGAAGGAAAGAATTGATTTTGTGGACGGCAATTTCCGATGGTTTAAATTCTTTTACACTAATGCCCTTCATTCATTCTTATAATGATTTGATATTTTTAAAATATGCACAAGGTTACTAGCTATAGCTATAGTGTAGCATCATTCAGCAACGGGCAAAAGGATTGAACCAAATATCTGGCCCATATATATATGCTAAATGAAACTCCTAAAACCATATCATAGATGTAGTGTATAAGTAAAGCCTAGGGTGATGGAATTATTTTTCAAAGCCACGAAAAGAATTACGTGTAAAATGGCTTATAAATGAATTGAAATGAGGCACATTGAATCAGAAACAAAGTTGCATACATAATAAAAGATATGAATTTATCATACCAGTAGTTATACATGTAATCATTATATACCTATGGTACATGTAGTAACATAGAATTTTAAACTATCTTTAATTTTCGGTGCCAATGCCAGCTGTAATCTATTACTATTATATATAGCCTTGATAGTCTCATAGTCCTCTTACCAGGTATTTATTGTTTATTATCATCTTTCGGAGGTGGCTGGGGTTGTGTTCTAGATAAAGGTTCTCGATAACAGCATGATGTTTCACATTCCAATGTAAAACAATCATAATGTCTTCCATACTGAAATAAACACATTTTTTTTTCTTATTTTGTGGTAGTTAAAAATTAATTGTCTAATAATTGGTGATTTCTTAATTTAAAATTAATTGTCGATTAAACATTCTATGTTGTTACTTTTATACCTTTACGAACTGAAATAAGAAATAAAAGGTTTTTGAAATGTTTCAATCCATTGAAAACTGAGTAGAACAATTACTGTATATAAAATGATATAAATGAAAATATAAAGGGTAGACCAGTCGAAACCTAATCAATTAAATGCATGAATATACCTAACATCACAAAATTAAAAGTTTGCAATGTTTTGCAAGAAACAATAGTTTAGGTATTGACTATAAATGTGCATTTTGGAAATTAATTAGGGCTAGTAATACTAATAATATGCGAAAGTAGAAAGTCGTGCGGCTCAAAGAACTTGTACTAAGTAGATATATCAATTATTACAAATTACAAAGAATATATAACTTATCACTATCACTCAAAGTTTGTAAAGCTAATAAAAGTCAACTAATAATTTAAAATAATGAAGAAATATCATCATTTTCATCAAAATTTGGTTCTGCTCTTGTTGGTGGAAAGCTGCTATTAGTTGGACCATTTGGTAATTTTTTTTTATTTGGATCTTCGTAATTTATTGAGTATGAACAAGTAGTTCGATAGCACTCTCTTTTACCATCTGGCAAATATAAACACATGATTTTGGAATTGGGTTTTTTGAGTTGTTGGAATGGTAATATAAATAATACTAGTTTAAAACTTGTAGGTTTGTGAATCAGACAATGTAAAGTATGCTCGATATTTATATAATCTATGGAAAGATTTTTTTTATCCTTTCTAATCAATGAGGTGTTTACAAAATTATTTCAGTATTTCGAAGATCTTTTTTTAATTTTAGTGAGGGGTTTCGGTAAATTGTTTTTTAGCTTAAATTGGACTACAGTAGTTTATAGGTTCGTATTACCAGCTTCATGTATGAGTCTTTTGCCTCATCCCAATTACTTAATCAGTAAAAAAACTTAGACTATCTAGATCGTAACTAGCACAAATTATTACGGAGAGTTTGAATCAATTCAAAAGAGGTTTATTAAAAGCAAAAATAGTATAGTGTAAGTCAATTTGTTACATCTATTTAAAAAAAAAAAATGGTTTTATTCAAATTATTAATAATATAGAAATCAAATCAAAATATAGGTTTCATATTGAAATTTATAAGTAAATTGAGGTTTTTTATAAGCCTTGAGGAATATTATATTTTTAGCCCTTGTAGAATTTTGATTCTTTACAAGTACTACTTTCGCAATCGAATTTTTTATCGTCGTCAGTATAAATACACATTTTTTGAATTTTAATGGATGGTGTTTTATTATTTCGAATAACAAGTAATAGCAAAGGGGAAAGGAAGATCTTGTAATATTTATATGATTCTTAGCTCCTTTAGTTACAGTTGAAAAAGAGACTAGAAAAGATTTTACTTGAATTTTGTATCAGGGTTATAGTGAAAATGTATTTTCTATTGAAATACAAGGATTACTAGGATAATTCAGGAAAGATCAAGGGCGCCACCACTGGTAAGGTTTGTAGTCATATGCTTCTGTGAAATTTACACTAAAATAGGGTGCCACTAGTTAAAATTGGTTTCCTAATTGGGTTTAGTGCACTTGAATAAAATAATATCTATAAGATCCAATAATATTATGGATCATGCAATAAACTAAGGAAACAACTTAACCCAGCTAGTTTAATTTTCAGGTTTATGATATCCACGTCATATCTACAATGTAGTCTGTCGATATACAAGTGCACAGACTAGTACAAAATGTAGCTAGATTCTAGTTTGGGGGTTTTTTTCTGAGGCTTAAAATTCCGTGACGGCTACTTAACAGTACTTGTTCGAAAGAAATGTGCTCAAAGTTAAGTTACACCTGCAAATATGTATACAGAAGCTTGTCATATAATACTTAGCTAGAAACAACTAAAGCAATAAGGTAATGAATACAATTAGAAAATATTATTACAGTAGAAATACAAAAATTAATAAAAAAAACTTAAAACTATTGACTCAAACTAGCAGCCAGTACTAGCAACATGAAAAACACCAACGAGTAAAATCAATGGATATTTAAATCTTTGAAAACAATACAACTTCAACAGATCATATTTACCAATAACACCTAAATTTTGTGGAGAAAATTACCTTGAAATTGGTGCATTATCAGAAGTTGGACAATCTGATCTACCACAATCAATTCTTTTACAATTTCTATCCAATTCACACATAGTTTTTTTTAATTTAAACAATTTAATAATTGTATAGCTGAAATTATAAAATTGAAATTGTTTTGATAATTTTAGATACTTATATACTATTCAAATAGTACCATCGGAATGCTAATTCTATATATATATATATATTTGTAAATATACCCTAATAAAGCTTTGATTGGTTATACAGTATGATCTGAATGAAAGATGTGTTTAGATAAAAAGGGGAATTCTTTAGCTTTTACGATATGTCCAATTGATCTACAGTTATTAATACACGTTTCATGTGCTCTGTTTAATTAATAATAAATATAAATTTTATTTTGATACAAAAATTATAACAAAAAAAAAATGGTTAGGTAAATAAATTAGAAGTTAAAGGTTTGAATGATGTACTATGGGTTTTTTTATTTTTTGAATAATACTATAACTTCTTTAATCATTTGCTGGATTTTCACTTTTAGATGAATATGGGCAACTTGGTTGCATACAATCTTCGAAAGCTGAACACATTTGATTCGTTTATTTTATAATCGTTAGTAAATACAGATGATTTATTTGATTAACTAGATACTTTTAAGAGATGATGAACCATTTTTATAGTTTAAGGATGATTCGGCGTGTGGGGATTGATCTTGGTGTTCTTTTATATGATCAATTAACCTATTTGACGATGATCAAACCTAAGCTCTAGAGAAAAATAATTAAAAATTAGGATCCTTGGTTACAAATTAGCATACCATAATTTTAAAAGATCTCTAAATTATAAAAATTATATATTTATTAATTAATTAAATTGCATTCCTGAGACGTTTCATGATGTAAGTCCTGAAATATAAATCAATTACCCCATACTCTTTTTTTATATCGTAGCCTGGTAGATACATGTATACCGTGACAAATATTGTCCAACAGAAAAGATCATCATATTTTTATTTATTAATTTCAAACAAACAATGATGTGTTATTCTGGTGGTGGGGTGTTTGTGAAATAAATTGGGTTTTTCTTTGATGTTGGACAATCGCTGTAATTACAATCGACAAATCGTTTTGTAACAGAGCTAATCGTACACATTTTTTTTCTTAAAAGATTCTTTGAAATATTCTTTTGGATGAAAAGATTTTTTAGATCGATATTTGGTGTCGTAGTTTATATTTTGACTTAGGTAATTGACGCGGCACTAAGTGGATAATTAAATTCAAAAATGTTGTGGCAATATATTACAAAAAAGGGTTAGTTTAGGAGGTGCTACGTATATATATCTATATGATTGTATGTTATAATATGTGAATCGTAGATAGAAACTACAATTAGAAAATAATAATAATACGGGGGTGGACTACCAGATGAGGCATATGAACACTTAATATCCTAGTCAGATTGTTTAAAATATCATTGGACCACACCACTAGATCGATGCAATATTTCAAACGGAATGGATGAGAGATCTCGTAAAAAAAAAAAAAAAACAATTTAAATAATAAATATTATATTTTAATATACAGTATGTATAGAATTAATTAATAGAAAATAGTGTCCATGTTTATGTATTACGCATACCAGCCATGATTCTAACTGGGCAATTCTTATTCCCACAATCAACAGGTCTATTAGTCTTTTGATCTCTCCAGCACATAATTAGTTTAAAATAGTTTTGTTTTTTTTATTTAATTAAATTCTTAGTGTAGTTCAAGTTTGAATTATTGTTGTATGATTATTGGCTGAGAAATAGTGATCTTAGTTTGTAGTTCAAATGAGTAGATCTTATCAAAAATAAGTATTTTAGTCATTCTTTTGATCTCTTTATATAACTATGTAACCTATTTTATTCTTCAAAAAAACCTGAGGCCATACATACGCCTTCATTTCGCTGATGATGTTACCAGAAGCAATACGTACCACTTAAAAAAAAATTCTGAATATTAAAACAGGGATCTTTAGTGCAGATATATATTGTAATTCAAAAGTTGTCGAATGATGTTCATAAGGTGTGAGTCAGGATCATAGCCCAATTAGCTTATCATAGATTATATTTGCTTATTTTTTTGAACTACTGCTGCTTTCCTAAAGAGGATCATCTCTTAGACTAAGTTTGAGAGTAAAAAACGTATGTGGTGGGTGGCAAAATAGTATATATTATAGAGCATTAATTTTACGCTATACATGTAATATTATAGTCACAATGATCTTGGCTAGTTAAATACATGTATCCATGTATCATGATATCTACTATGTACTCGAGAACTTAAGACCTGAAGCCACAAATTCGTTTAATATACTATAAAGTATATTTACCTATGTAATACATTATTTTACATGATTCGATTTGAGCAATACCAGCAAACGAAAATTGTTTGTGGTTGAGTCTATGCATATTTTCCATGATTTGGACAGTCTTTATTACCACAATCGATAATTTTAAAAGTTTCTGGATCGGTCCAACACATTGCTGATAGTTGAGATATATGTAAATTTCTTTGACTTGACTTGATTGTAATTGAATTAATTAGATGATCTTTATCACGTAAATCCGGTGACTGTTTAAGTGTTGAATTTTGAATTTGAGGGCTATTATTTTTGTTCATTCTTTTGGTACCTTTTTATACATGTACTACAACTACTACGTGACTGGTAGTATTTGGCCTTCAGTAAAACCATTTTTAACTGTTCCATGTATACCAGGTAGATATGGATTACATGACTACATGCATGTAAGAGTTAGTGCATCTGATTCATTAATGGATGTTATCTACCACTTATAGCAAGTACTTGAATTTCGGCTTAAGTTTTGGTAGTCAGGACAACAATATATTAAAGAAGATTATCTGTACATACCATGGTAATCCAATGAAAGATAATACTCATAATTAATATAAGTTCAGGGGTGTAAATTCTACCACCGTCACTCTCAGTAGCGACTCTAGAATAAGATATGTACAGTATGTTATAGTAGAGATGTGTCCATATTATATATAATACATTGTAGAGTAGAAAATTAGTTCGTTTTAGTCTTAATCAGTGCTGTATGATACAGATTATATCCTGCGTACTTTAGATTACATCTAGTGTAAGGCTAAAAAAATGCTAATGTATGTACAACTAGTTTGTATACAAACTACTGTAGTATGTGAACAAAATATCTGCTGCCAAGGTCATGGATTGATATACAGTCTATAAATTATATCTGATATTATATGCAACTACGATATCTGGATAAATAATAGCTATTTTATAAAATAGATTATAATACACACTTACTGCAAGAGATTGATATTAATAGTCTAATATTGTAACTAGAGTACAGGCGCACGAAAATCCTAAGAATTATATTTATGAGCCGCATGCGGCTCAAACTTTTTATAAGAAATAATTAATTAATTAATGTTTAGTATTGATAATATATCAAAGTATATTCACAGCTGACTCTAAAAATAAACCATTATTTTCTTATAAGATAATCAGAATCTAGTATGGTCTTTAGTTTTAGTTCTTTTGATATCTTGGACCACTTGTTGACATTGGACAATCATATTTATGGCAGTCATATACTCTTCTTCCGACAACAACACACATTATTCCTTATTTGTACCTAATTTGTATTAATATTTATCTTAATTTAAGTGGCAATAATTCATATATTGCAATTTTGTCTGGATGTTTCTCTACTTTTATACATAAATATTGTAAAATTACAATTTTTTTTTGTAATTGAGACTTTTGAAACCCCTTGTATATTTGATAATACACTGGTTGAGATGGCTACTGTGATCTTGCTTCAAGTATGATTTCAGTTTACAATTACTACAAGGATCTTTCTGTAAAATTCAAAAAGGATCAAAAATTCAGCGATACATACAGCATTTTATCAAGCTAAACATTGCTTAAGGATATCTGACTAAAATTTTCTTGAAGCCACTAAGAGAATTACTCATGCATGATAATTTTAGTTAGGCTGATACACGGAAACTAAACTATCGATAGCAAACCAGAGGATAAATTATGAAATAAATAAAAAGAATCTAGAAATAAATAATTTATAAATAAAAAAATATGAATACTAATACATAAGTAAGAACTTTTAAAAATACAGGTGTGCTTTTATCTAATTTTTTTTTTTGTAAATGAATTAACCAGAGCTCCCTTTACCAAATTAAATTGTTGATAGTTTCAAAAACTATTTATTTTCATTTCCATTTTCATTCTCTTTTTTAGCCTTTGCTGCAGCTTTTGCAGCTTTTCTCTTTCTTATATTATCTTCATGCTCCATGGATTCTTTACAATTGGGACTCCAGCAATCAAAAAATTCATTCCATTGATTTCTCCAACACATTGTTATTATCTTTTTTTGTTAGTAGGTAAAAATTTTCTTATCGTTTGAAAGATAAATCGTCTAGAAGATGAACAAAGTGGAAGTTTGTTTATTTTTATAATTATTTAAAAGAGGCTCCATTATCATGGGATCTGATGATAAGAGAAAAAGAAACAGTTAAAACCTGTCTATATTTTTCTCACTGTAACTTGATCGAGATACACATCAACCCACTTTTTCTCTTTTCTCTGCTAAATTGACAGTTTAGTGGATGCTTTTGAAAAAAAAAGGGGAAAGATGGTACAAGTATATTCCAGATCACGATCACTGTCAAAAGGTATATCTACATGTATATGTTTTACATGTAATTAATGACTCTATTATTTTATTTTAGTAGTTACATTATGACACCTGAAATTGCGTTCTTTATTTCCTAAGCTTACTAGTATCATCATTGTGGTTTAACGAGAAATCTCGGAAAATCATGATGAAGTTTCAAAATTTCGATCCGATAATTGAAATAAAAAGGATGGTACCAGGTACACTCTAGAAAATCGATTGTAATTTTAAATTATATCTACTGTACAACTATAACTGATTCGTTATGTATAAGCTATAGGCTTAAAATACAGGCGAGTTTTATAAATTTGTAAACTAAACAGAACATTAGCGGTTAGCTAACCAAATTAGGCTGTAGATAGTGTAGGCTTGGTAAAACGCATTAATTTCCAACCCTAAAAATAATTACTTGATATGGTATACACCCTAATAAACGAAATTGCTACATCTAGAAGGAGCTATAACAGTATCCATGCAAAAAATTATTACTATGGGTTAGGTTAATTAAGAGGTTTCGTTTAAAGCTACTGGATTAAATTATATTCAAGGGTACTGTATTAAATTTGGCCGAATAGAAACTTGCAAACGATATGCCATTGGCTTAGTATACCATTTATTGATGTTGCAGGCTCAGGCTCAATGGAAGATTCACTAGTAAGCTTTTGCATTATGCTTCAGAGATTGTTTGAGGGTGTACATGCCATCGATGGACTAAAAAAATTTAAATCTAAATTTCTATACCAGAGGATTACATGCAGTATGCATGACAGTTCTGAGCCCTTGAGGAATTAAAAGAAAAGATGAAACACAGGGGGTGCACTAAGGTCTAAATAGAAGTTTTTTTTATGTCGATACTTTCCTTTTTTTTGCGGCATCACCTCTGAATTAATCTGAATAGTACGATCTATTATTACGGTGATCGGCAATTACCAACCACTACAATTTAGATGCAGCTAGCCACAGTAGAGCAGTAATACATGTATTTGTTCTACAATTAATATTGTATGGTTTTTTTATTAAACAATCAACAGGATAGGTTAGTTAGCCACTGTGACTCTGGGTTAAAAAAAAAAGGAGTTATTGATGCTACCTGAATAGCCCAAGAAGTTTCTAATTGCCACTGTAACAATTACCAATCTTTAAATAAGTGAATCGAGCTTAACACTTTTACAAACCCTCATACATGTGGTACAAGGGACTTGTAAAGATTTGATCTCTTACGTTGATAGAGTTTATGCAGGCTGAATTGATATTCACAATAAACATATATAGATATATATATAGAGTTAACTAAATTTATTTGAGCCGCACGCGGCTTAAACAAATCAATAGAACTCTAGCGCTTTAGAACCAGCTCCAGGTAATTAATTCAAACATCCTATAGTAGAGAAATCCATTTACTACGAAGCAAACTTTACTCTTGAAAATGGGTTAAAGAAATATTATAAAAATATATTTTTCCTATTGTAAGATTTTATCTATATTTATCAAACTCACTGTTGAATTTATTTCGATCAGCTAAAGGGCATTTAGCTTTCCCACAATCCTTTTTAAAACCATTTGTATTCATTGAGCACATTTTAAACTTGATAAAAAATATTGATTGGATTTGAATTGAGTAGGTTATTAGTTTTCAGAGTTAGATGTTTCTAATAGCTCTGTATGTTGATGATGAGATATTTACAGTTTTCATAAAAGACAAAACACATTTATTATATATACATTTCAAGTCATCGTATTTGACTTAACTAGCAGAATAGCAGTACAGAGTTAACACGCCAGCTTATGTTCATACGTTGTTATTACGTTTAGCTATAACATACAGGGTATAGATATTTTTGATCTACAAACTAGTTTCTCTAGTATCGATCTCAGTAAAAAAATAGCTTAATTAGTAACGTATTGATTGTTTACATGGATAAGAGAATCGATTACAACTGTAGAGGAAAAACGCCATAATTTTTATAAGATAGTTAAATAATAATAGTAAATTGTTATACATATCAAAAATTTCAATATAGTCTAGCTATTATAAAAAACACTCAAATGACCTGTTCGGGTTTTTCATCAAAAACAAAT
>JAJLUL010000028.1:0-26443 GCA_030564325.1 Blastobotrys capitulatus
ATTTCATGAGGATAGTCAGGGATTTTATTATTCAGATATTAGTTAGTTATCCATGTTACTTCCTCGATTGTGTGGGTAGTTGAGTTATCTTAAAAAATGATAAATTAGATGTACCAGGAGTAGTATCGATGATGATGTTAAGTTGAATATTAATTTCTGAAAATCAACGTAAACTAATAGTTGCATTTCCCTAAAAAAAGTACTTAGACCAAGCTACCTACATGTATGAATACACAGCATATGCAGCCATATACTGTAATCATCATGGGTCCAGGTTCAACTAAAGCTCCAAAACCAGATCCAACTAGACCAAACCCACCTAAGTAAATGTTTAAATCGACCTTTCTTTGACAGTAATGAAAAAATGAAAGTCTTTTTGACATGGTTTAACTAATAACAATGAGTCTAGTAAGAGTTGGGTTGTATATTTTTTTTTTATGTACAAAGTTTATTTTTATAAGTAATTAATTTATTATTATTGAAGATTTATCTTCTCTTTGTTTATATGTTGAGTATATGCCAAATATTTCCTGAATAAACCTGATAGTTTTTTCACCCATCTGATACTGTAGTTCAATGATGCTGAGTGTACCAACTTGATCAAATGCATATGCATGTGTTTACTTGATGCTTATTGTTGACCGGAATTTCAAACGCCGATGCCGCTCACGCATCCGGACGAGTGATATAATATATAGTGTTACAAGTTTATCGACCAAAAGTAATAAAGTTATTATATCCCAATATGGTAGTCGGGCGATATCGTCGTATACTAGACAATAAAATAAGGAATAAAAGTAAATAGTATATTTGTTGAGGTTTATAAAAATATAAAGAGAAGAAGTTCTCTTGTTAACTATAAATTAATATACAGTATATATATTAAAAAATACCGTGACGGCAAGTGTCTCTACTATGGTAACACTAGCCACACTCTCTTAGCATTATAATACATCATAATATTGCAATGGACTCCCTGATAAGATGGTAGGCTCTCATTTCATTCTAACTAATCAATTTAGATACAACAGTAAATTTGAGATACCATACCTACATCTACATGTATAACCGTCAATAGTTTTCGAAACTATGCTAACATAAAATTTAGAATAAAACTTGTTTCAGTAAATTATGAATATATCTGAGGTTATAAATAAAGTCTATGCTCCTTATATACAACTGTATACTATAGTATACACAACTTATACATAGCTTAACTTACAAAATTAATAATGTAGTGAATTAAAGTACATGTAATATTTATACTGTATATACAGTTATACGTACAATTGTACAACTCACTATTATAATAATTAATTTACTAGTTTCTACTAACCAACTGAAATTTACCATAATTAGTTATAGTAGTAGTTAACCAACTGGCAATGCGACCTATCACAGAAATCTATACTTGGCAAGTGAACCTGAGTTGTGTTCACAATTGTACGTGTGAACTTATCTAGTTAGTACGTTATAACTTAAAGTTGACATATCAGGAATATTATTAATTAAGAAGAAATTATGTACTCTAGTTTTGGAAGTATATACATGTATATATCTAAAGATTGTTGTATCATATGACGGGATCTTCAAAATATTTTGATAATTTACAATATATCATTCTCGCAAAATATATTATTATTATATAAATTATAACGTAATAAAAAGTTTGAAATACAAAACGTTATTTAAATTGTAAAAAAATCATTTTTAAAGGATTTTAGTTATTATATTGTTCAATTATCTTGCATCTTTCACATTTCTCGTTGATTAAATGAACAAAATGTGACTTATGTTTATCGCATATAGTTTGATGTTTTTTACAAAACCCATTTCTACTAGTGGATTTGGATATTCCAGAATGATTGTCACATCCAGGGCAATGGTGGTTGGAATCTGGTTTAGGCATTCTTTATTGTTGAAATATATTCCTTGGTAAAAATTAGGAGATTGTTAATTATAATATAATTTAAATTGGGCTAAGTTTTTGCCTTTTATACATGAAAGTTTCCTCAAATACCCCCACTCCATTAGATGGTAAGTTTCGACCATTACATGTAGCTGTAACGACTATTCCATGGCCAATAAAATAGTATTTCAACCCAATTTCACACTAGCTGTAACAGTTAATAGGTTTAATAGAGCTAGTGTCAACACACCAGTCTAACGGGTCATAGTGAAAGACTGCACAGGAATTACCTTGTGCATTAGTGTATCCAAATTTAATTAGCATATAAATTGTAATACACACTAAAGGGGCCGCTGTTACAAGGATGATAATAATTGACGTGGATAGATGCAAGCTGTAATCATACTAGACTATTTTTTTTTTTAAGGAAATTCCGTTATACATGTACTTTATTATTTATTAGATGTGTATACTATCCCAGTAGTTGAGGTTTTATCCTGGTCAAATTTCTTCACGGTAAGACCTCCATAGAATATTAGGAGATACAATCAAAAAAGATTTTACAATCAAGGGCAACCAATATCTGTCAAATATACCAGATAGCTTAATTTCAAAAAAAAAAAAAAAAATCTTAATGTTGCCTAACCTATAAATGCTTGAAGCCACCTCCAGGCATGTAAAAATTCTGTTCAATTTGATCTGCTGCTACTTAAAAACAGATGGGCTTAAATAAATTTCTTAAGAAAGTTGGAAAAAAAAAATTGAAACTTGATCTCGAGGCGATGTATAAATTATATACTATATAGTTATTAGCTAAATCTCTAACATTTATCAATAAATTCATTTAATCTACCTAAATACATTTTCATAATACGATAATGATAATCATTTTCTTTACATTCATCTTCATAAAATATTTGGTCAACACAATCATCTAAATATAATGATATAGTTTGTAACTCACTCAATTTACCCTTCATAGTTGAACTATATAATTCCATTAATATATCAATTTCTTCTATTTCATTATAATCCAAACTATTTTCTCCAATAAATGATGGCATATAATATCTGTAATATTTTGGAACCCATTCACATTCATACCAATCTATTATTGCAGTAACATAACCTTTTTCATCAAAAAAAATATTTTGAAGATCAATATCATTATGCATAAAGACTTTATTCCCATCAATTGGTAATTTTGCCATATTTTCTGCTAAAGATGTAGTTGCATTTTTTTTTTGTTCTAATGTAAAAGATTTCCAAATATCACATCCACGAGTACCTTTAGCTCTTTCCATTACAATTCCTTTCTTAGTAATATCTAAAACTTTAGGACTTAAAATACCACTTTCATTTGCAATTTTAATAAAATCTAATTCTTGTTTAACTTTATCTTCATCATAATTAATATAAATCTTGTATACTTTATGTTCATCTAAAATAACAACTGCTGCATCTTTACCAACATGAACTTCAGGAACTGAAAATTTATTATTCTTTTTTAATTCTGTTTCAATAGTTTTTAAATCTGTTTTATCAGTTTCTAAATCATTTTTTTCAGTTTCTAAATCATTTTTTTCAATTGTTAAATCAATTTTTTCAATTGCTAAATCGATTTTTTCAATTTCTAAATCATTTTTATCAGTTTCTAAATCATTTTTTTCATTTTCAAAACTTGAATAACCTTTTTTTTCAACTTCTGTCATTTTTTAAATTAAAGTTTACTTCATATAACAATATATTGGTTACAGTAAATTTGGAAAAAAGTAATAGCTAACAAGAAAGAAAAAAAATCGGGAAGTGGGATCTTTTTATGTCTGGTTTCAATGCCACATCTTAATAATCGTATCGATTTCCAAATTCGAGATCGATGTATGTAACTAGCATACCTGACTAGTACAAATGTAGTTAGTCCAATAATATTTATAGCGCACTAAATACACTAGTCGTTTCAGGATACAGCTAAATTCCTTGTATAAAATTTTATGAGGATAGTCAGGGATTTTATTATTCAGATATTGGTCATTTATCCATGGATGCATGCATGTTATTTCCTCTATTGTGTGCACATGGGTAGTTGGGTAATATCGATCGAGATCTCGATATGTCATGATAAATATACATGTAGCTCCTGGAGCTCTCTGTCAGATCACAAATATAATCTAAGATTGGTTATAAATTGCCACAGAGCTCTTTGTCGGTTTTACTTGTCCATGTATACTGTACTGTATACAATTGTACAGATGTAGCTTGTTCCTTTTTACACTATAAAATACCTTATCGGGACTTACGTGTCACTTTTCCATATATATTCACTACATACTTATCGATGATGATTTTCAAGTTACATGTAAATATTAATTTCTTAAATCAGCGTAAACTAATAGCCTCATTTCCTTAAAAAAAATACGTAGATCAAGCTACGTACAACACGTACAATGTACATGTATGCATACACAGGATACACAGCTAGCTAGATCCGGATACTGTATAAGTTATATGTACAAATTGTACAATGTACACACTTAGTGCTTTTAACTGCAGCTTGCGCATGCCAAATAAATTACATACGCCTAAATTACTGCTTTCCGCTCAAGCCGGTCCGACAACCCCCAAAACATGTACTACACAATAGTAAGAATTGCAATGCATCTATATCCAACTAGTTTTTTTGCCTTTGAAATTATAATGCCCCAAAAATACTGAATTTTTAGAAACTGTTACAACTTCTGAGGTGACTGGTCGACTACATTATTTTAGTGGGTGTAATTGATATACACTGTACTGTATACTGTATATGGTTGCAGACTACAGTGATTACCCTCATAATTTATAAATGCAAACTAAATTAGTGCCTTAGCTTAGGTGCGCCACAAAATAAAAATAGAGGTAATACTATAGTTAAAGTAGAGTACAGTAATATAGATGGACTGAAGGACTCCGATAATCCAATTTATACTAGTCTATCCAATCATACATGTATTACTAAGTATCGTTTTTTTGTTTATTGTTAATAGTTAGTTACCTAGGGTCAGTTCATAGCTAGGACCACCACTGTATTTTTTTTTTTTTTTGTTTTTAATTGAGAGCGGTTCTGCGTACTGTATACGATTTACAATACATTTAATCTACATATTTGTAGAAGGAGTCCGGGATGGAATTATTTTTGAAATTTTCTTACCAGGAATTCTTTCTAATATGAGACATATCAGGGGGTGCTGGTAATCCTTGCCAGTGAAAGCGTTTTTCATAAATGCATTATATATACACATACACTGTACTGTAACACACATCTTATAAACATGTACAAGCCATCGCAATGTAGTACGTGTAATCAATTCATCGAAGAAAAAATATTATTATTATTGGAGTCTATAGATACTAGAATATTTATGATACACTACATTTCTAGGGGAACCTTCGAGTGTACAAGTAGACTAGTTACTATGGCTATAAACCCTAGATAATTTATACATATGTAGCATATCTAAAATCCAAAGAAGTTACATGATATGGGTACCGTACCATGGAATAATGATGATGATTTCCTAATTCGACTTAGTGAAAAATTTTTTAGCACATGGCAACAAATTAAAAAAAAAAAGCTAATAATAATCATTAATCATCGTCATCCAAGAAATAATAAGAAGAAATTTTTTTTTCAAAATTGTGGGGGAATATCATCATTAAAATATGACTCAGAAAAGAAAGAAAATTAGAACCAACCAAACCATAAAGTAGACTATACGTAAATATATAACCTGGTAGGTGTTTTTTTGTCATTCCTGCTATAGATTACGTATCAAGATTTTGGGATTTTTATGGATAAATTTCTATATTCCGATATCTACTCAACAAAAAAGTATACTTTATAAATAACAGAATATCCTTTTGATAAATAAAATAGAAAAATTAAAAGAATTACTTTCTAAATATATCATGTACGCAAAACCAAGTTATAGTAAAATGGGTTCTGGTTCAAGTAGTCAACAGAAGCATAACGAAAAACCATCATCATCAGGTTCATATCAAACATCAAGTTCTTCTTCAGGATCAATGTATTCATATAATGATGAAAAGAAAAGAGCACCACCTAGTCCACCAAGATTACAACCACAACAACCGCAACAGCCACAACAACCACAACAGCCACAATCATCATCATCCTCAAATAATAAAAAATCTAATAAACCACACAGAACAAAACCAATTGATATTCCAACTAATCAACGACCTCCTGGTTGGGATCCTTTAGCTCCTGATTCTGTATCTGGTTGGGACTGGCATATTAGACACGATAGAACTTTTCCTAGACCTTATTAAGGTAGATTGATTGTTATTATTATTATTATTATCTTATAAACTATTGTCATCTTTTGTATAGAAAAGTAGTTTTTAAAAAAAAAAGTTTTTGTGTTTTTATTAACTTTCTGTTACTTTTTTGCTCTGTATTTTTATTGTACATAAATTTTAGCCACAATAGTATTTTGTAACATATAATAACTATATGCATATCACACTAGTCCATTTCCTGTTAGTGGCTTAAATGGCGAGCTCTATGATGATTCTTTCTTTAAGTAATTTAGGTGTCAAGCTTAAGACTTCGTATTGCACAGCTAGAACTAGTATAACATTTATTGATGATACAAGCACATGTACACTTTACTAGTCAGCTTATCTTTTACAAGTTACTAAGCTGGTTGCATAATTATTTGTTGCTGTACCTGGCTTCTTATTGATGTGGTATACTTATACCATAGTGTGTTAAAATGATAATTTATTATAGCGTCTGTGTGCGGAAATGTCAATCCGCTCGTGTTACTTTAATCCGAGACAATACTGCGTTACAACGCGTAAATTTTTATCAGTGCTTGAGCTATGGCTTTTTTCAATAACATAAGAAATCTGATTTCAAAACAAACTTCCATACTACCTTAACTACCAAACAATGTTATATACAATAATTGTATATATCATTCATTGTTCGGAGGCTTTTGTAGCAAGTTAGTTAACTTATGCCTAGTACATAAATACAATTTTTACCTCTTCATAATTCTGGATGTGGTTTGAAATGCACGTATAAATTAAGACATTTTTTGAGACATGTGCAGGTTTTGTTTTTTATTCAAAAGCTCAGAGTGGATACATTGATTATACATAAAAATATTTTTTTAATACTAAGTGGATCTTAAGCTTGATTAGTTAAGTTACCGATAAATTTATTTATAAAATTTTTTATTATACTGTTCATAAAGTATATACTATACAAACAACAAACCAGTCTGTATTTGATCCAATTTGATCACCTGTTGATTGTACCTCGAGCAGGAAGTCTTCAATTGATGAATGCTTGTTTGAAAAAAGATCTCGAGATCGATACAAAAAAGTATTTCAATATATACAAAAAAAATTACAAAGCAAGTTTCAAGATTTTGATATTTATGTTCAATAATCATTTTAAATATATATATAAAATCATAAGAAAATCTCAATTTTTTGTTCCTTTGTTGTGATTCCAATAATAATAATTATTTTTTTTCTTCTTTCTTTCTCTTTCTTATTCATCAGTACAAATCACTCTTTACTAACAGACTATATCCCCAAAAGTATAATCATTTGACTTATTATAGAACAACAAAGAGAAATGAATTTTTCATATATTATGACATTTTTATTAGCAAATACTTCAGTTTTTGCAATTTCTATTCATTTAAGAGGTCATAGAAATGCAGCTAATGAAATGAAAAAAGCTGCTTATTTGAATGATTTGGAACGTCAAGCAAATGATATTGAAGCATCATTATAACAGTTCTTTTGTTTTGGTTTTGGAGGGCATAATATTTTTTTATATGCTTTTTTATTTTTATTTTATATTTTATGTATCTAATTATTAATTCTATCTTTTATTCTCTTTGAATTCTCTGTTTCACTCCTTGTAAAATCTTAACCTAGGTCTAATATTACCCAACCACTTTGGCATTGAAAATCGTATTATTTGCCTTTTCTAGTTAATAATTACAGGTCAACTTAGATTATAAGATACGCGTTCGTAATGATAATAATAGTCTAGCAGTACTAATTTATATTAAAAATACACGCATTAATTGTTAGCAGCTATTAACTGGTTAAAGATTCAAATTCCACTTGTAGAATTATCCTTTTTAGATCATTGTTCTAGATTTGTAGTTAATACAATATAAAGAGATGCCGTTTTTACCTAAACCGGAACGGCATTATACTTTAAGTGAAAAGAGGTTCGTATGATATAACTAAAGAATCTTAAATGAAATCAATACAATATGTTAACTAGTATTATTAAAGTATTGATAGAATATAAAAGATATTAAAAGTAAGTTTGAGGTTAATTTCTAATAGCCTTTGAAATCCCGGCAAAACAAATATCTCAAAAGGTTTATAGGATATAATTTGAATCATCAATGTTTTGAAATTTCGGGATTTTCAAAAATAAGAATTTCATAATAATTAAATTACCAAAATAATCCAAATTTTTTGTTTGGTACCGTATTCAAACAAAATCTCATAATATGGAAGAAATTATATACTATTTGTAATAGTATTCTATCTTGTATCTATATACAATTGAAAGGATTTTTTATAATACACTAACTCATAATAACACCAGTATTATATAGAGAAGATGATAAGGTACCAGTTGGTTCTTACAAGAATATTATTATAATTATATTATCAATGAACAGACACATTAATTGAGAAAGATACAGTTATTAATTAATCAAATCTTGGTAGGTACCAAAAAATAATTTCAAAAACACTATAACTAATTGAACAACTTTACTTAATGAAATAAAGTAACCCGATTGGTTCAATTCAATGACAAAAAGGATTAAAAAAAATTATATAAATCAATTGAATTGCTCTAATTACTTTCAAATCTTTACAGATCTTTCTATCTATATTAATTTTATCAAGAGAACTACTCATTAACAAACACGATATGAAATTTTCTTATTCATTATTACCAATTATTGCTCAATTAGCATTAACAGCACCAACCAATAAACCAACTAAAGAATCAACTGAAGATTTAGATAAACGAGGTGGATGGGGAGGTGATATGGGAGGTTTTGGAGGAGGTGGTGGTTGGGGAGGTGGTGGTGGAGGAGGATGGGGAAGTGGTGGTGGTGATATGGGTGGTGGATGGGATGATGGTTGCGGCTCTGGAGGATGTGGTGGTGGTGGTACTGATTGGGGTAGTGGTGGTGGTTCAGGAGGTGGTGGTGGCTGGGGAGGCGGCGGTGGTTGGGGTGGTGGTGGTGGTGATATGGGTGGTGGTGGATGGGATGATGGATGTGGTTCTGGAGGATGTGATAGTGGTGGTGATATTATGGGAGGAGGATGGGGAGGAGCAGGATCAAGTGCAAGTGCCGACGCTTCAGCCAATGCAGCAAGTAATTCATTTGGAGGAGGTGGTGGATGGGATGATGGTTGTGGTTCTGGTGGATGTGGTGGTGATATGGGTGGTGGTGGTTGGGGTGGTAGTAGTAGTGATGCTAGTGCCGATGCTTCAGCAAATGCCGCAAGTGATGCCTTTGGTGGTGGTGGATTTTGGTAAATGGAAAAGGTATAAAGAACCATCAATTTCTAGTTTAAGAAAGATTTCTTACCACTCAAATCTTTATTATCAAATCAATTAATTTATCTTCTTTTGGGCTAATTCGTTTTTTTTTTATTTCAATTTTTGATTTATAATTTTTTAGAAATTTTCTTTGTAATTATTTTTATTTATAAATAATCAATTCATTCTTTTTTATTACATTTTTTTTTCAGTTCATATGCTTTTTATTACATTTTTTATTTCAAATAGGTTAAATATATACAGTATAGAATAGTACTTGTACAAATTTTATATAGCTTGGCACGTACTTTATTTCTAGTTATTTATACCTCCATTTTAACATAAAAAATAAATCAAAGTATATGTGTATGGAGAATTCTAGATGAACATACCAAAAATGAAAAATAGAACTAAAATGTTTCAGAAAATCTTAACAATAATTTGATAATGAAATTCGAGAAGGTAAATATATCGTCTATCTATATAAAAATGGAGATGGCGATTGAAGAAAAAAATAAAATATCTTATACTTATAATATATATATATTAGAGTGGGTACCATTCTTATTTCATATAGACTATTACTTATCATTTTATAATGTTCGAAATTATGCATAATTTCAAGCTGTAAGATTTTTTTCTAACACTACCGATGTTTCATGTTTATTTTATTTTTTTCAATGATAGATTAATGGATAGAAAATTTTGGAATCAAAAAAAGCTATAAAAGGATATCAAAATTCCATCAAAAAAAGGATATATTTCATCTATATCAAACAATTCATCTATATTAATAGAAGAGAACAAAAAATGAAATTATCTTTAGTTTTTGGTACTTTGTTAACTCATGCGGCTGTTTTAGCAAATGCGGCTCATCATCGATTAAATGATGAATCACATTTAGCTACTGAAAAATATAATCAATTGAATAAAAGACAAACTGATAATCAACCAGTTGAAAATTTATTTGATTTACAAAGACAATATGGTGATAATCATTGGGATGATGAACTTGATGGTATTGATTCAAGTGGTAGTGCATTTGCTGGTTCAAGTGGACTTAAAGATCCATTCCCACAAAGTGATGATAATGCTGATAATTTAGATTCAAATTTTGAACATCCATTATCAGGAAAACCAGATGAACATGAAGGTGAAGATGGTGGGTATGATGGTGATGGTAATTGGCAACCATCTTTAGGTATTGAACCATTATCTGGTGGTAGTGGTGGTGGTAATAGTGAAGGTTTTGATAATTCTCAAGAATCTGCAGATGCCGAAGGAAATGGCTATGATGATGGATATGAAGGTGATTATGATGGAGGTGAACCTGAACACTATGATGATGATGGTTCTGAAGATTATGGTGATGATTCTGGAGATTATGGTGGTAATTCTGGAGGTTATGGTGATGCTTCTTCTATGTAATCAGATAACTAAATTAACTAGTAATCTTTTACTTGAAACACTTGGTAGGACATAGCTTTTTTTATTGCAATAAAACTATTTTTTAAAATCTTTTCAATTGAAGTATTGTGTTGTACTTGTACACCTTTGTTTGTATTAATTATGTACTGTATTATGCTCGTGACGTCTTTTTTTTTTTATTTGGCCACGCGTTATGTATATTTTTTGACATCTCAATTTTTACCCCACATTTTTTTTTTTTTTTTCTTGTCTTGTTTTTGTGTTGCTTAATTAATGCTTAAAACAAAAAAAGGATTCAACAATAAGCTTATTACTGAGATTTTCAGCATCGACATCATTGCATCTTTCTCTTTTTTTTACCGGTTATAAGACAAACAATGGGAAGTACAGAATGTTTTTTTACTATTATACCAGTAACAGAAGACTTCACACAAGCTTGGTAATAATAAAAGCCGTTAA
Organism: Blastobotrys capitulatus; assembly: GCA_030564325.1. Lineage (NCBI taxonomy): Eukaryota > Fungi > Ascomycota > Dipodascomycetes > Dipodascales > Trichomonascaceae > Blastobotrys > Blastobotrys capitulatus. The sequence continues at coordinate 11,400 of JAJLUL010000028.1, forward strand.
CTGAAAAACGTTTTTTTTCTATCTGTCCACATGGCACAACTTAAAAAGATTTCAAACCCTTGTCAAATTTGAGAAACTTATCCTTCATTTTTACATCTGTATATATCGGTACATTAAGAATTTAGAATCCTCTCTTTACCTTGTAAATTTTTGTAACTCTTCATAAGATCAAGTGGCAAATTTTAACTAGAAGTTTTCATATATTCTCAAAAGTAGAAGGCTATTTTCTGTGTTATTTTATCAATTGATTGCTATATTCTATTTTATGATTATAACTTTAGTTAAAAAAAAAAACAAAGTTAGCTTGGATCATTCGTTTATCACTTTCTACAACCTCTCTCTCATCTCAATTTGGTTAGATTACAAAAAAAATTGGGGCAAGCGAGCAAAAGAAAAAATCGATATTATCATAGATGATCTCTTACCAGATTTATAATTTTATTAAATCATGAGCCCATAATTTCTCAAGATTTAGTTTTTTTTCTTGTAACAAAGTCAATGGTCTGTGGCTGGTGTAATTTGAAGCCCTATCTATCTAAAACCCCCTATTATCTTCCAACTTTAGCTGGTTACACACAAATTCAGGGTTTTCTAGGCTTTTAGCTCATTCTTATTAAGCCCCTTTTAAGAACAAAAAGTTTTTTTTTTTTTTTTCACTCAAGATAAATGATGACATACTATGCTTGAGTTGTAGTACAGTAGTACAAGGTATGGTATATAAATCTCTTAGATCCCCCCCTCAATCCCCTTTTATTCCCCAGATTTTTTTATTTCATTCTTACAATCCAATTAGAAAAAATTAAAAGGTTACTACAATAAAAGAACTATAACTAACACAAAATCCACACAATGAGTCAAAATATCAATTTCCCAAGAGCAAATCAAATTATTCATCAACCAACTGCTGCTAAATCAATTAATACATTTAATAGAACTTATAATATTGATGAATTAAATCAAAATACTAATGATAATAATAATGAAAAATTTTTAAATCATCAACAATATAGAGTTAGAAGTGGGTCAACTGGTGGTGGTTATGGAATTGTTTTTGGTCAAGATAACAGGAATCGATAGGTTTACACACACACACACACACATACTTTCTGTTAGGCTTTGTCACCCTACCTTTTTTTGTTTATAACTTATTATTACTACTAACTTATTGTTTTTTTTTAATTGCATAAAGCATTGTTATATATATTATTTATAAAATACACATATTTTTTTTTATTCCTACATCACCAGGAATTATTTCAAGCATTGTCTTAGAGTAAAAGATTTTAGTCATTGTATCATTTTGGAAGTTATTCTAATAGATCAGCTATAAAGGGCTTAGTTCACTTACTATACTAATTATAATACACCATCGTTATAGGTATAAAAAAAATTTAAACTGTTGTAATAGAAAGACCACGCATCATTTCTGCAAAATGATTGTGTACACTTTAGATGATATCTCCATCATGATCTTAAATCAATTTCGTGTGAAAAACCATTTCAGGAGCCGCACATAAAATGATTATGAAACTTTGAGTCATGCCGTTTGTTGATTATCAAAATTCTGTTACACCATGGTCTTTAGAATTTTTAATCAAGATATTATCCGCTTAATGGGCCATGTATGATATACAAATACAAATACAGGTATGCATGTAATACCAACACTGGTACCTGGTACTGTAATATTATATCCGGATATATAATTAATTCAAGATGCTGGTAAATATTAAGTTTTAACAATTTAACATCCATGTTTAATGCACTGCAATAGAAGAAATTCTTTAAGTTCCTTTTTTCTGCAGAGATGCGGTTTTTGTAACGCTTTTTTCACTAATAGAGAAGAATTTTCCAATTCCACAGTTAATTGTTGCCTTAGATGCTCTGATAATTACATTTTTTGTAATCCATGACAACGTTATTATTCACTTATGGATTATTGCACTACCTGGTATGAATCTGAGGTCTAATTGGCTCTTATATTACGTATTTGCAACGTAGAAACTGAGGTTTTCTTAGAGCTCAATCTAATTAACCCATACTGTGTATATTTGTATCATAATTATATTGTAATATTCTAACTTTGATATTGATAAGCAAGGCATTCATGCTAAGTATACAAAAATAGACTTACTAACAGTTATGTGTAACAATGTATACACTGTACTAAGAATAAATTTTCTTTAACAATGCCATCAATTTTACAACCCATGTCTAAACAAAAAACTCATCGATCTATTATAATAGATGATCATCTTATAAAAAAAAAAACTTTTTCTATAGATTGATTATCGCTGTAACTTGTATGATGATGTTTTTATGTACAAAAACTCTGGAAGCTTCGTTGGGAACATTAATCGTTAAGCTTCCATCAACATCATCATTACTGGTATAATTCTAATTAATTAACTCATATCACCATCCATTTAATTGAGTATGGTACGCTTATCCAATGGTGGTCGTTACATGTACTCGAAATTATTATGATGAATCTATTATAATCTCTCAGTAGGCAGTCTGGTTAAAATTTTTTTTTTAAGGAGATAGTTCCGATGCCGATCTAATTTGTAAAAATGAAATCAAAACAACACGAAATTTTTTTCAAAAAAGAGTGGGGCTGGCAATAACTCTATTCTTTACCAATAACAATGTTAAACTCACAGTTCAATTAGGTGGCCAATGATGAAGCCTGGTTTGAAAAAATGGATCACTTACACTACTGTAATATAGTGCCTGAGGTTACTATGATTATTAAGAATCAAAGTTTTAATTTACTATAAGTCAGATATAATATAATGGGCACTACTGTGCACATTACATGTATCACTGAGCCATGTTACAATAATCCATGACTTTTTCTTTGAACAAAAATATTATTGTAGAATAAATTTAGATTTAAAATTGATTGGATACATACCGTATTGGGCTACTCAAATGAGACAAGTACAGAATCAATTATTATGGGTGTTTTTTTTTTCTCTCTCTCTGAAATTTTTTTTTTTTCCTGAATTCCCCCCTTCATGCATTAATACCTCTTTTCTAACACAAGATAATAAAAAAAATAAAAACTGTTTTCTTTCAAAACAATTTATAATCCAAACATCCTAGCATTATCTATTGACTAATGAAATAATCTGATGCATTTATCACTCTATAGCTAGCCACATATTCTAAGCAGATAATCTATTCGGATTGTATGACACTAAAGACTTGTACTGTATCGGTATTAAAGTTTACTGTATTAATGAATATTCTTTTTTTTTAAATTGGAACTACTGTAAGAAAAAAAAAATTTTTTTCAATGAGGCTTTTACACTAATAAGGGTAGTTTTTTAGTTCATCATAAAAATAATTGATGATCATGGATTATCTTTTTTTTTTTTTTTTGTTAATTAATCAAGATACAGACGATGCTTTATTTTAAAAAGAGTCAAGAAAACCTCGAAACGTGTTCATGCATAATGTATGTTATAAAACAGTTCAAACATTGTTCAAAGTTATAAAGTGTATGATACTTCAATCATCCATGGGTATACTATATGTAGAAATATATACTAAACTTAGCTCTTCAAACTATCTTGGATAGGCAGTATACAGTCTGTAATACCTGGTAACCCAGAAGGGTATAGTTGCAATTGTAAATCATCATTGGCTGTATTATAATGTATTTCTATGATTATAAAGTCCAAACTTACCCCACTTGATCCCTTATTTTTTTTAAGCTTAAAATGTGTTGTCTTTTTTGTTTTTCCATAATTGTACCTGTTGATATAATGATTTATGATATCAAAATTTAAGCATATATTTCAATACATTGATGGTTATAGCTCACTGAGTAAGCTGTGTTAATACAACTAATTTTTTTTTTTTAATACTGTAATGTACAATCAAAGTTGCCAAGAATAATAATCGATATGAAGTCTATCTTTGAAAAAAAAAAATTTCAGAATTCATTTCAAGGTGGTCAATGCCTCTTTTTTTTATTATTTCATTTTAGCACAATATGCTTCTGTACTTTTTTGATTACTTGGCTCCCGAAAATCTTGGTATTCTTATTAATTGTAAGCTTAAAGCAGGTTACAATCGACAAAAAACAATGAAAATTTCAAAATTGATTGTTACAATTGTGCACTTAAGAATGGTGGACACTGGTGATTCAATGGATTTAAATTGAACACTTTTCATCTTCTTGAATGGTCAGCTAAAACCTGGTATCATCTCAGGTTTATAATTAGATTGGATCTCGAGATCAACTTTATTATAATATATTATACGATTTCATGTAAATTATTAGTGATCAATTGAATTACAGTAATAATAATTTAATATTTGATCATGATATTTTTAAATTTTGATAATATTTGTAGTTGTATATCTGAGATGGAATTAAATGGATCACTTAGATACAAAAAAAAAAGGTTTCGCAAAAAAAAATTTATTGAGTGTTTTTTTTTTTTTTTTTGTAAAAATATTTTTTTTTGCGGTATCCGATAGATCTGTGGTACATCAACAAAACAACACCCTGGTATACTTTTTTGACAAACAATGTGAGCTGATGATTGTTTCCTTTTGGAAACAAAAACTTGAGGGTTGTAATTTTTTTTCACTCGAGATTTCAAAATCTGTTCAAGCCTGGTGTGTATACCCAGGTATCACTCGATCATAGTACTTACTAAGTAAAGTTAGAGTACTTGGTACACCTCATGGAAAGTATTTAATTCAAAAGTTCAAAGGGCCCATTTGTACAAGTACACTTAGCTTACAGTAGTAACTGTATTTCTTGTGTGTTGAAATAATTTTTTTTTTTTTTTGTATCTGATAATCGATATTAATTTTTTTCATTTCAAGATCGCGATCTAAGTACATTTATAGATCTAAGTGATGAGGTTGGTATAGAAACGGAAAAATAAAAAAAAAGAAATTATATTATTTTTTAAATGTTTAGGCTTGGGTAAGGTATGAAAAATTTAAAGAACCTTGTTCATTGCATAATGAAAATAAAAAAAAAAAAAAGTGGAGTTATACAAAACCATCGTCGATATACACACAAATTTTTTTACAAAGCTTTTTTTGCAAGATATGATTGAAAAAAAAATTTTTTTTTCTATTCTTTCTTTTTTATATTTGATTAATTAGTAGGATATAAATGACTGAACTTTTTTGATATTTAAATCCGGTCAATTTTCCAATTTTTTTTTTTTATTTTTATCTCTTCTCTTTTTCACTTTTCTATCAGTAAGAAAATATTTTTTTTTTGTTTACAGTCACTATATATTTATAAAAGACACAAATCAAAAACAATCAAAAGGCTTATTTACTAAGACAATCTCAGTTTCGTTATTTTGTCTAACAATTTCAGTTTCTACAGTTAAAATCAGAAAAAAAGAGTAGTAACAAAAACTTTACTTTGACAAATACAGTTTTTTAATATTTCAACAAACCATCAAAAGAAAAAAAGAATCACCAGCCCTTTTTTTTATACTAATAACAACACAATAAACTACAAAAATGCCAAAACCAGGAAGCGGACACACATCACCAAAAGGTTCATCAGGTACTACTAAACCTACCATTCCTCGCCACTGAGAAAACAACAAGATCCAAATATTTATAATATAGCTTCAAAACAAAAAAAAAAAAAAAGAAAAAGATTCACCCACACAAAAAAAGTCTTAAGAACCAAACCAAACCAAACCAGTTTTCAACAATTTGTTTCATTTATATATATGTGCAATGAGTTTATAAAAAAAGACCAATTGACAATTAAAACTGGACCCAAAAAAAAGAAACAATTTTATCCTTCAAAATACTAAAAACATTACACTATTATTATTGACATTGCATATATCTTTTTTTAAATTGTAATAATAAAATCATCAACAATCCATTTCATCAAATTATTATTTTTTTTTTTCCTTTACTAACACTGAACCTGCATAAAAAAATATTTGATCATGTTCAAAAAAAGTTTTATTTATTATTTTTTCCTTCATTTATAACCAAAAAAAATTGTACCAAAAGTTTACATAAAAAATACATCTCATAAATATAATATACTAATAAGTTTTTAAATATTTCCAAAAATAAAATCATTAAAGCCAGTTGTTATTATTCTTGATTGCTGTACTATTATTACTCAAGTCTGATGACAACCATCTCATTTATTAAATATTTTTTTTTTCCAATTGGAGAAATCATCGGAATCCCTTGACAAGATTAAACTTTAACTTCATGTACTCAGTAAAGCCTATACAGATATCCGAAATTCTCGAGACTTAAAAAGGTAAAACCTCTAATACTTAAGAATTGTTATTTTTATTACCGGTACTTGTAAATAGTCACAACTTATTTATTAATTTGTCTCGTTTATATTCAACATTCTTTTTTACCCTTTTTTTAACCAATTGCAACATGTATTTAATATTTTAATGTCTCATGGAAGTGGCAATGGTATCAATCAATTGGTATTGGGATATTCTTAAAGTTTTTCTCATCGGAGTTTACACAATTAAGAGTACTTAACGTTGTAAAAATACATCTTTATACTCTAGACAACCTTCAACTTTCGGCACAAATTTTCCAGATAAAATACAACCAATTAAAATAGAAAATTTAAATTAAAAGAGTCTCGTATAATCAATTAACCCGCATTTGTAATTAACTCTGTTGAGTAAAGATCCAAAAATAAATCTTCTTACATATCCTTAGTATAGCTAGCCTACAGTTCTACCTTACCTTAAAAATTCTTTATAAAAGAACCCATATAAATAATCTATCAATCCCCAGTTATTTCAATATAAATTTCTATATATTTCTCTTAATCATCAAAATCTCATACATTTATTAAAAAAAAACTAACCTATCTAAAACTTTATCGTTATCATCACACACTAATCTAACTCAAATCTTTAAAAAATGAAAACATCATTAGTCTTGGCAATTGCAGCCGCACAATTATCTGCGGCTTCTCCAATTGGATTATCAAAACGTCAATCTACTTCTAATACTGATAAAACTACTAATGCATTGTTTTTAGCTGTTAATAATTTATTAGATGCTGCTACTGAATCTGCACAAGAAATGAAAGATGCTAAAGTATCTGCTGGTGGATCTAGTTTATTATGTCCATTAACCGGTCAATTTGCTAATAGTGTTGCTAATAGAGCAAATTCATTATCTGGTAGTAATAATGTTAAAAAATTTGTTGATTCAAGTGAAAAATTTACTAGTATAATGGATTCAAGTGGGATGGGTTGTGATGGTGCTACTGATATTTTAAAATCTAATACAGATGTTGCAAGACAAGCTGTTGGATTATCACCATTACATCAAGGTGGTCAATTAGGTAATGTTGGTAATCAAAATCCTAATAACAATCCAGGTAATGGTAATAGACAAGGTGCTAATCAAGGTGGTCAAACAGGAAATTCAGGAAATCAAAACCCAAATAATAATGGTAGTGGAAGACAAGGTGCTAATCAAGGTGGTCAAACGGGTAATGGTGGAAACCAAAATCCAAATAATGGTAACAATTCTGGTAGACAAGGTGCTAACCAAGGTGGCCAAATTGGTAATGGAGGTAATCAAAATCCAAATAATGGTAACAATTCTGGTAGACAAGGTGCTAATCAAGGTGGTCAAACAGGTAATTCTGGTAATCAAAATCCAAACAACAATGGTAATGGTAGACAAGGTGCTAACCAAGGAGGTCAAACTGGTAATGGAGGTAATCAAAATCCAAATAATGGAAATAATTCTGGTAGACAAGGTGCTAATCAAGGTGGTCAAACAGGTGAAAATGATAATGGTAGACAAACTGGTAGTAATCAAGAAAACAATAATCCAGACAGACAAGGTGCAAATCAAGGCGGTCAAACTGGTAATTCTGGTAACCAAAACCCAAACAATAATAATAATGGTAGTGGTAGACAAGGTGCTAACCAAGGTGGCCAAACTGGTAATGGAGGTAATCAAAATCCTAATAACAATGGTTCTGGAGATAGACAAGGTGCCAATCAAGGAGGACAAACAGGTAATGGTGGAAACCAAAATCCAAATAATGGAAATAATTCGGATAGACAAGGTGCAAACCAAGGAGGACAAACAGGAAATTCAGGTAATCAAAATCCAAATAATAATAATAATGGAAATAATAGACAAGGTGCTAATCAAGGTGGTCAAACTGGCAATTCTGGTAATCAAAATCCAAATAATGGTAATGATTCTGATAGACAAGGTGCTAATCAAGGAGGACAAACTGGTAATGAAAAACGAGCATTACCAGCTGGTGTTGCAGTTACTGACTCTTTAATTAATGCATATGCTGATGGTATGAAAGCTTCATTTGATGCATTATCTGAATCATTAGATTCAATTGTTAAATTAACTTCAGTTGATATGAATATTTTAAATGAAGAATTTTTTTGTCCAATTACAACTCAATTAATTTGTACTGTTACTCAAATGGTTGATTTTGAAACTTCTGGTATTCCATATAATACTAATAAAGGTAAAGCTGCTAAACAAAGTGTTTTGGTTTGGTTAGATGATATGAAAAAGAATAAAGTTAGTTGTGGTCAATGTGTTGTTGAAAATTTAACTAATGCTGCATCATCATTAATTTAGTTGTTAAGTTACTATTGTTGTCAATTTTTTTTCGATTCTTAGCTATCATGTTTATTATTTGTATTTATTAGTTCTGTATTTGTTATTAGTTAGTTAATTCATTCTTTTCTATGTTATATAAATGTTATTGTTTTCATGGGCACTTGTACAACTACAAGATCTTTACTCGTACTTAAATATTACAGGGGCAATATCCCTTTTTAGACCTCTTTAAACTTTAAGCTGCGATAAGAAATTCAGAAAAATCTGTGCTAAAAACTATAAAAATAACTCATGATAATAAAAATGGGTTAATCTCGCGTTTTTGACCCCCAAACTTTTTAAAAAGATACAAAAACTGTGCTGAGAAATACAGTGGCAACTTAGGAGCTAGTCTTATATCAGATTTAATTCGCGACTCAAGTATATCCTTCATTTGATATTTGGATAAAAACTGTGCTGAAAAATACAAGAGCTTGACAATAAATATTTGGTTTACAAATTTAATTTAAACGCGCCTATGTATAATACAGTATATCAAAATAATTACACTAAACATTTATAAAACCCCACAATCAGTAATAACAACTTTACCATTAACATCACCAGATTCAGAACCCATAGATTCAATTTCTTTTACCAGTTGTTTACCATCTAATACTTCACCAAAAACAACATGTTTATTATCTAATTTTTTTAAATCACCAACAATAGTAATAAAAAATTGTGAACTATTAGTATTTGGACCAGAATTAGCCATTGATAATAAAAAAGGTTTATCATGTTTTAAAATAAAATTTTCATCTTCAAACATTTCATCTAAAATATCTCTATAAATAGATTTACCACCAAAACCATTATGATGAGTGAAATCACCACCTTGAATCATAAATCCTGGAATGATTCTATGAAAGGTTGAATTTTTATATCCATAACCTTCTGAATGTTTACATAATTCTGCAAAATTTTTACTTGTTCTTGGAACTATTGATTCGTACAATTTAAATATTATTCTACCTTTTGGTTGATCATTTATTGAAATATCGAAATAAGGTGTACCAATAGTCATTCTAAAATTATTATATCAAAATTCTCAAAAATTATTTTCTTGATGTGTTTGTTGAGTTGGAAGGATAGAGTTCTATGCAAATGTCCTAATCCATCGCGATCCTTTATCACTGATATAACCCTTAAAACTATTTACGTCAGCTTAACTTGAATATTTATAGTTTAGGTGGCTTATCATAATAAAAAAATATTGGCAAGCCATAAGTGGCTTGTTCACTAATAAAACTCCCCCTCACGCACTATTAAAATTTTTATAGCATCCGATACCCTGCCAAAACTACCGGCATTGTTTACAAAAATTTTGATAAATTTTTCAAGATAATTATCAAAACTAGACTATACTATACTATACTACAACAAAAACAAAACAAAAATAGGTTTCTTTTTTTTTTTTTTAATATCTTAAATAGCTAATACAAAAAAGGATTAAATAATTTATTGAGCACCACAGTTTTCAATGACAATCTTTTCTTTAGTAGCACCAGAGTTTGAACCATATGATTCAATCTTCTTGACAATTTCTTGACCATCAATAACTTTACCAAAAACAACGTGTTTACCATCTAACCATGGACATGGAACAGTGGTGATAAAGAATTGAGAACCGTTAGTGTTTGGACCAGCATTGGCCATTGATAACAAGAATGGTTCAGTGTGTTTAGTTTGGAAGTTTTCATCTGGGAATTTTTCACCATAGATTGATTTACCACCGGTACCATTACCTCGAGTAAAATCACCACCTTGTAACATAAATTGTGGAATAACTCTGTGGAAAGCAGAACCTTTATAACCGAATCCTTTTTCACCAGTACATAAAGCTCGGAAATTTTCAGCAGTCTTTGGGACAACTTCAGTGTCTAATTTGAAAGTAATTCTGCCAGCTGGAGAGCCACCAATTGAGATATCGAAGAAAGCAGTAGACATTTTTTCTGTTATAGTTTTTTTATAAAGAGAAAAGAAAAAGAGAGGGAAAAAAAAATTTATGAAAAAAAAATTACGGGATTGGGGAGAATATTTATACTCTAAAAAAGAAAATATTAGAAGGTTTTTTTTTTTTTTGTTGTTGTTGTTATTTGTTGCGTTGGTAATAATACAATTGCGGCAGGCTTTTTTTTATTATACAATTTATTATAATAATTTTTTCCAAATTTGTGTGAAATGGCTTCTTTTTTTGGAAAATTTTCGTTGTACATTTAGAAACTAGAAAAATATAAAACAATTTGGAAAAAAAAAAAATTGGAACTATTATATTAGTGAACCAATTAGAATTGGTCTATAATTTATATTATAAAAATGATTTAATGCTCAATTGATGTTATAAAATGCCAATTGATTGATTGATTGATAATATTGAACTTTAAAATATTATATACACAATAACGGCTTAAATGATGGCATTTGAATGTTGGTTGATATGTTAACGTTATCCCCGCTTGAATTAGAATTGCATCCTGAGCATCTGCTTAACACATGTTCTTTTTTTTTTATACTGTAAAAAAAACGTTTTTTTCACCCAAATTATTGGTAATAAAAATTGGGACTTTTTAAAAAAAAAAGGAAGCACAAAGAAATAATTTTTTTGTTGCATAAAAGAATAAATTGGCGCGGCCAAGGGTTTCTATTTTAACAGGGCTTAAGGGGGGTCGGCCACCCCAAAAAATCTGCAGTGGTTGACTTTATTACGTCATTTTCAGTAAGGGGAGTTACAGTGGCGGTAAGTAGGCTGATTTTTTTTGTAAAAAAGACACGCGTTTTGATGATATAAATTAAAAATCACGACAGGGTAAATAAATATTACAATTGGATAATGATTGATGATGTCGATGATGATGATGATTAGATAAATGATAGGCGACACATTGTTTTTTTATTATCATGTTTATACATTCGCGAATTATAATAAAATGTAATTTTATGTAAATCGGTTGGTTTTGATAAGATCTATTTAATAATGTTGAGAATTATTGGATTGAAATTTATATATAATATGCGATACTATACCGAATAGAATCTCACCGTGTTTTAGTGTTAACCAAGCTTATACAATTTACGCTGAGGTGGCTTGAAACTTTCATCTAAGGTGGCTTTATTGGGGATACCATCCGATTGGTTAGTTAAAGGTCTTCGATGATAATTTACCAATGTAATGGATAGTGATGATATTGGGTAGTCATCAAAAAACTACTCAGGTTCATGATACCCCAGGCTGAAATGAATTCAACGTTCTATTAGATTCATGACTCCTAGGCTATGAGGACTCTACTACTGTAAGTGTAATGCCTTGGGCCATGCCATATGGATCGATTTTTTTTTTTGGCTACCTGTAGCAGTGCTAATGCAGTAGTTTTTTATATGTTTATAGTGGGGTAGTTTTCAACCTATGTTGATCAAACCTTATGGAAATGTAATAGATAATTCTCAACACACACCAGGTAGTCTTGGAATGTGGATACAAATTTAAGATGATTCATCATAGAATATTAAGCCATTCCAGGATGGTATCTTTGGATTATTATAAAAAAAATATATGCCGAGCTTCACCCTTCTAAATTCATTACATCTATAACCTAGGCCTACTCATCATTAAATAGTCAATTTAAATCCATCCATATATATATGATATCTATAGAATCGAGATGGTTTTGGATCAACTTTAGGGCTGATTAGATTGTACATCCTGGTTAATCATAACTTAGCGTAGGATTGTAATATTTTTTTTTGATGTATCGGGTATTTTACTAGGCTTGGTTAAAATACGATTATAATTAGCCTTTTGGAGTCATAGTTGGTAGTACTGTAATGATTTTGATATGACGCATTGTAAATAATATTATAAAATGTATATTTAGGTGCTTAAATTTTTACTATCTACCTCTGAGTTAAACTGCCATAGCTTCTAAAGTTTATCATTTTTAACTTGTTATTGTTATTGTTCTACTTTATATATTATTGACAGCTATTATTATGCCTAGGTTGATAGAGGTTGTAATATATATCCGGATTGCAGCATTTAAGTATACCTATATCAAATAGTGATTCTACTTTGAAAGAAAATTAGGAAAGAAAAAATTCAATCTAAATCCAAATTAACACCTATTATTGGTACTTGTATTAATTGTGTTCCATACTTCCAAGCCGAATTATGCTTATCTAAATAAAACTCAATGTGGAGAAACGGAAGTACAAGTACAACATGTACAATTATACTTATTTATATTTATAAACGCATTATTTAACGTGATAAACGTGTACATACTTCTGTCAAATTTAAAGTATACCATTGTACAAAATAAATCAAATCTAATATTTTGACTATGTAGTTTGATAATGGCTACTGGTACTGGAATTTTAACGTCTTAAAATCACTCCTACCTTATGAGGCTTCAAGAAAGATCATATTTAAACAACTTAAAAACGATATATAAACATGTTCTGATCCACATGAAGGCTATGGAGTTTATTTTGTTCGCTCTAATTACTTAAGTGTTATTTATTTATTACTCATAAGCTTGGCTTTGGCATTGGCATTTTGAAATTCCACCATAAAGTTTGTATCTATAGCGTCAAAATAATAGATTTTTCATATGTACTTTAGCATATGTATTTTGATATTAAGTTTATATGTATCTAGTGAATAATATACAGTCAGCTACAGTAGTATATCTATGAAAAGTTTCTTTGAGTCTAAAATGGCTACAACTTGTAGGAATGGAACGTAACAATTAATATAATATAATATACTGTATACTCTCTTCAAGAGTCTATAATCCAACAGCTGGTACTATATATAATAGGAGATTAGTAAAAGCTTACTAGTTCTCATATCCATAATGGATATATATATCAATATATTTTTAGTAATGTATCTCGTTTCGTTAAATTATATCGACAATTTCTAAGCATTAAACAGACCAAAAAAATAATAAATGCTAAATCTAAATCATCATCTAAATGATCTTTTAAAACTTGTGAAACAATTGTAATACCTTTACTACCATAATATCCACCAGATGGGATAAAATTATTTGTAAAAATATATCCAATATGTATTTTGGCAAAAATTATTTTTAAATATATACCTCCATTTATGGATTAATAATAAATAATTGCAGTAAAAATAAGAATAAAAGAGCTCTATTATTACCTTGGATCCTAGACTGAGTTATTAATTAATGGCTTATTTAAATTTTTTCTAAGAGAAGTGTGAAACTCACAAGTTGATCATGTTTTCCTGGTATCCACTCTCGTAACGTGGAGTGTAAATCCTTTTAACTTAATAGACATATTTTCGTTACTATCTTTTGATTAGATTATGGAACTATTATCTTTAATTAACCTCATAAATGATTATATCTAATTTATATTAAAGAGACTCTAAAAACAGAATTATTAATAATAGTTTTTAATACCTATACTTACTTTTATTGATATATTAAAAAAAAAATGAAACTTGTAAAGGAATCCTAGGCTCCAAATTCATGTTAAAATCGTTCCATGACATATCATATAAATTTTTATAGTAGACATATGATATGATTGATCTTTAAATTTTTCATACTAGACTAGTACCTTTTTAAGGTTCCCTGAATTGAATATCCTTTTCAATTTACCACATAGTAGTGTATCAAAAAATTCTAAGACATCGAAAAATAAAGTTTTTTTTTTTTTTGTTTTCTGACTTAATGAGTTTTGACCCATCAGAACTTAGTAAATCTTATTTTTTTGTTCCTGGACCTTGCACATTATAAATAAAAAATAAAGTTAAAGAATCAATTAAACAGTATAAAAAACCTCTCTCAAATAGAGAATCTATTTAAAAGTAAGAGAAAAAAGTTTAAAAAAAAAAAAAACTTCTGATGCATGCTATGATTGGTACCCATTATTATTACTAAATCTATCTAATAGATTCAGGTACCTATTTACACTTTTTTTTTTCTTGAAAAAAGTTTATTATGATTCTCTAACAACGGTAATTTTTCCTAAGTAACGATTTTAAATAAAAGAAATGATAATAATAAATAGAATCATTCAAATAGAACAATGAATTATATCCTTTTGTATACTATGGTATCATGGTAAAACTTTTTATTTCTATTATTTAACTACATCATCAATTTCTCATAATTATCTTATAATTATGTATATCTTATCTATAAAAGTTATACTACTTATTATTAAACTTTTAAGATTATGGACCCTCTAACTGCATAGAAAACTTTGATAAAAAAATACCCATACGGATACTTGAATTTCTCAAATGGATCATAAAAACAAAGCCCAGATCAATAAATTCTAATACGGCTGGTAATGTAGATCTAACGGCGGATGGCCACAAAAAAAAAAGTATAATGCGATGCACTTTCCCTGCATGG
>JAJLUL010000028.1:26543-37866 GCA_030564325.1 Blastobotrys capitulatus
AAAAAGTCAATTTATTATAAATAATCTCAATTTTCTTTAATTCACTTGAAAAGAAAAAAAAAAAAAAAAACTTTTTGGTGAAAGAAAAAAAAAATAAAAACCTAACGAATATTGATTATTCAAAGTCATTCCTTTATTATTTTACTAATACAGTCAAAACAACAACAACAACAAACAAAAAAATGAAATTATTACAATTAGCAGGATTAATTGCAGCAATTGATTGGGCTACTGCTAGCAGTATTGCTTCTCAATCTAATGATATGAAAACTTTACAACAAGCTTTTAAAACAATGGATTCAATTTCTCAAGCTTATAACAAAGATTCTTCAAATATTGATGAATTATGTCCATTATTAGCAGATTTGGCAAAATCTATTGATCAATTTGATGGTAAAAAAGTTACTAAAGAAGTTGATGATGGTATTGAAAAATTTGTTATGCAAATGATTAATTTGGTTGAAAATATGTCTGAATTGAAATCTCAATGTCCAAGTAATTGGAGTCAAATGTTGATGTCAATTTCTGATTTGGGAGATCGAGCAGATGCTGAAAAAGCAAAAAAATTGGCCAAACGAGGTGAACCATGGTATGTTGAAGCAACTTTACAAGGTCCTCCGGTTACTGATTTACCAACTCCAGTTGGTGGTAATGAACAACAACAATCAACTACTCAGCAACAACAACAACAAGAGCAATCAACTACTCAACAACAAGTCAGCCCAACTACTTCAATTGCACAACCACCACCACCAGTAGTTGGATCACAAAACCAACCAACTACTAATATAATTGAAAGTCAACAACAAACAATTGCACCATTACCAGTTGAAACTCAAAATAATAATCCATCAGCTGTTGTTGAACCAGTAACCACTACTTCTATTTTGAAACCACTAACACCTGCAATTAGGACTGAAACTGTTGAACCAGAAGCTCCAGAAGCCTCTGTTCCTGCAGTTGGAGTAGTTCCACCTGAACAAGATCAACAAATTCAATATACTAAAACTGTTACTGCAGATACTCCAGCAGGTACAAAAGGACCAGTTGTAGTTGTTACAAGAGTTCATACTTTACCACCAATTATGCATTCTATTCAACAACAAAATGAACCAATTTTTAAAACTAGAGTTCATATTGCTGGTTTTAATAAACGAGATGGAGAAGAAGTTGAAAAACGTGATGTTACTAAAACTATTCATGTTGAAAAAACTGTTACTGTTGGTTGTAGTCCAACTGATAAAGCAGTTGAAGAAAAACCAGAAGAACCAGCAGAACCAGTAGAACCAACTCCAGAACCAACTAAAGAAGAAGAACCAACTGTTATCCCAGGTGGTAATAAACCAGGTGTTACTATTCCACCAAGAGTTATCCCAGGTAAAGTTGTACCAGGTAAAACTGTTGCACCACAAGTTGTTCCAGGTACTACAGTTGCACCACAAGTTGTTGTAGTTGGTGCTAATAGTAATTCAAAACGATCACCACAAGATGATGAAGATTGTGAAGAAGATGATTGTGATGATGATGAAGGTGAAGAATATTATGAAGATGAAGGAGAAGATTATGAAGAAGTTTTAGGTAAGAGAACTTTTTTCCCTGTCCCAGTACCAGTACCAGTAAATGGTGGTGGTAGTAGAGGTGGTTATGGTGTTGGTATGAATCCAGGTTATCCAGGTCCACCATATTATCAATGGAATGATTTATATGATCCAGCCAATCCTGGCGTTGATCCTTTAAATCCTCCAATGCCAAATGGTGTTAAATTACCTCAACCTGCTCAACCAGATAACCATGTGCAAACTCCAAAAGATGATCAATTACCAAATGCTGATAATACTTATTATGATGCTAAACCAGGTGATGCTTGGGCATTAGCTGCTCAATTGGGATTAAAAAACCCACCTGGTACTCCTCAAAATGGTGTTTATTCAGCAGCTGTTGATGCTTTCCATAGAGATGGGAAACCATATCCATATCCTGTTTATAAAAATGCTGGTTCATCTGGCGGTGTTAAAACAGCGGATACCTATTCTCCAGCAGGAATGCAACCACCAGCAGCTGCAGCTAATGGTAATAATGGTCAATCTAATGGTAGTAATAGAAATGGTGGTGTTACTGCTCCAGCAGCAGCTAATGCCATGCCAACTGCTCAAGGTCCTGCACCAGGCAGTGGTAGTCAAGTTGGTGGTAGAAATCCAGGTCAACAAATTGGTGATCAATGGAGAGACTATGGATTAGGAATTGCTTCAAGAGCAGCTTCTAATGGTTTGCAAAGAGCAAATTATAACCCACCAACTTTGACCCATGTTTATGCTGCACCAACAAAAGCTGCTAGTCAAAAGGGTAGTGGATCAAAATCTCATTAAAATTGAGGTTTTGAATTTTTGAATAAGTTTTATTAGATTTTGAAAGATTAGAAAGAAAGAAAAGAAAAGAGAGAGAGAAAGAAAAAGTTTAGTAGATAAAAAAGAGAAAGAAAGAATATGATCAAGTTTAGTAGATAATACAAGAGGAATGAAAGTTTAGTAGATAATAATTGATGTGGAGAGGAAAAGGTGAATATGATTGGTTGTTGAATACAATAGTGGCAGTGGAGATTTTAATCTAATAATAGAAGGATGTGGTTTCTTTTTTTGATAGAGTGATAAAGAAAAAAAAAAAAAAGAATCATACTAACTAGCTAATAATAGATAAACGACAAAGTTCTCCACAAGTTCAACAAGCTCAAGTTCAAGGTTCAACTCCACAAGTACAATCTCAAGGTTCAACAATCCCACAAGCTGCACAAGTTCAAGATTCACCATCATCATTCACATCATCAAATGGTTATAAGCAAGTATCTGATGCTGATATTGAAAAATTAGTTAGCAGAATTAATGGATTATTTGATGGTATTGATACTGATGCTATTGGTGAAGAATTAGCTAATGCTGCTAATCAAATTTATGATCAAGCCACTCCAATGTTAAAAGAATTATTACCAATGATTGAACAAATGGCTCCAGGTTTGGTAGATCAAATTACTCAATTAATCAATGGTGATGGTAGTGGCTCTACTGGTAGTAGCAGTTCTACTGGTCCATCATCACCACCACCACAACAACAACAACAACCACAACCACAAGCACCAGGCCAAGGTCAAGATCAATCACAACAAGTTGATGCAAATGGTTATACTGTTTTGAATAAACGAGATCTTGCAAGTAGTATTGTTGATACTGTTATGAAAGGTGTTACTGGTATTGTTGGTGCTGCTACTGGTGGTGGTACTAAATCATCAGGAACTTCATCTACTGGTTCATCAGGAAAAACTTCTAGTAGTTCTGGTAGTAGTGGTAGTAGTGGTAGCAGTAGTGGATTAAATGGTATGACTAGTATGTTGAATAGTGGTATGAAAGGTATTTCAAGTTTAACTAAAGGTTTAGGTGGGTTAATGGGTGGTGGATCTGGTGGATCAAGTGGTTCAAGTGGATTGGGATCATTAGGTAGTAGTTTAGGATCAATGTTAGGAGGTTCTGGAGGATCTGGTGGATTAGGTAGTTTAATGAGTGGTGCTGGTGGATTAGGATCAATGTTAGGTGGTTTAGGTGGGTTATTAAAACGAGACGATGGAGAAATTTCATTATTAGAACATACCAAACCAGTATTGAAAAATTCATCTCATATTGCAGGATTATCAAAACGAACTAATAAAGAAGAAGATTCCAATTACATTGAACCATTCCCTGGTTGTATGTGGGGATGGAATTGTGGTGAATGTAGACATTGGAGTTGTGGTTGTACTGGTTCAAATTGTGTTAATTATCCACCACCAAGATCAAATTAAATTTTTTTCTCTTTTAATTATTAACTAAAAAAAAATTAGAAAAAATCTCTAAGTAATTTTTTTTTTTTTTTTTTTTCTAATAGTCTTTCAAAATCAATATTTTTTGTTATATTTATGATTTAACTTTTGATTTTGTTTTTATTATTGTTTTAATTTATTGCTTTTTATTATATTATAGGTTTTTTATATACAATTTATTTTTAATTTTTTATATTTATTTGGGTAAAAAAGAAATTACAGTGTTTTGTAATACATATGTTTTTATTTTTTGTTTATTGCTCAGCCCCATCTTGTGCGGCTTTTTGTAGATCGATCTCAAGTTCTCAACTTAAGTTCTTTATTTATCATGATTTAGGTATAAGTACAAGCTTGGAAATTTGTATCTAAGATTTAACTTTCAACAAGAAAAAAAAAAAACGTTTAACTCTAGACACTGGTAGAGTTTATCTAAATTAGCAATAGAATTTTGTTTATTTAATTCTTGTATATATAGATTATAGAACTTTTTTTTTTTCGTCCATTGATATAGCATAAATAAATCTACCCCACTTTTTCACAAATATCATGGTTGCAATCATGGACTTTTTTTAATACTGGTTCAAGCTCTGTGAAAGAAATTAACCCTACACCAAGACAAACCCCTTTTAGCTATATAAATGAAACTTTGATACCACATCATATATCTAACTACAGAGGTAATCAAGTATTAAAAATCTCTAGTTCATAGTCTTACTCTAATGCTAAGAAACTTTAGGGTCAATAGATTTTCTTTTGACAGCTTTAAAACCTATATCTGATGCGTACCATACTATCGGTCGTCGGGGAGAAAATTTTTTTTTTATCAGTAACACAGCGTTAAACCAGCAAGAAAAAAGATCAATCTTACCTGGTACTTGTACCTGGTAAGTTTAAAAGTGGATCAAGTGCAGCAGTACTAAGTAGGCTTATAAAATTATTCCCAATATCCCATATAAAATGAAATTCAAAAATAACCTAAAAAAAAAGCGTCAATTTTTTAAACACACCACATTTTTTTGTAGCTATTTATTATTTTATTATTCTTTTTTCAAACTATTATCACTATCTCTATTCAACAAATAAATAAAAGTAAATAGCTTCAAAATAAAAAGAGTATCAATATTGTTCTAAATTCACCAAAGACAAAAAAAGAAAATATAATGAACAATGGGATACATAAATTTCATCTTGGTAAACCAATAACTTCAACGGTACCTCCAGAAATATTAATAAAAATAGCCAAACATGTTGCACCAAAAGATAGATTAGCATTAAGACAAACTAATAGTATATTTTCAGAATTAACATATGGTATGATATGGTCTCATGTTATGATAGATATGGGTGGATTAACTGAAGAATTACCAGATAATTTACAAAATAATACCATAGCAGTTGAAAATTTATTTGGAGGATCACAATATAAACATCAATTATCAAAAAGAGGTGGACAAGAAGGTTTAGAAGATTGGGGTGAACAAGATAAATTAGGTAATAGTTTATTAGTTACTAGAAGAAATTTAAGATCAGTTTGTACAGAAATTGTTGAAGGTCATTTATTAGATGGATTAAGACATGTAACATCAATGACTGTTTGTTTACCATATACTTTAAGATTACAAAATGATTTAGGGAAAAATGTAACAATGGCACATATAATGTATGCAAATGAAATTGAATTATTGAATTGGTTATTAAATAGAATGGTTAGTGGAGATTGGATGAAATTAAATTTTATTAATATTGCAACAAGTATTAATGCAGGTTATACAAAAAAAGGAGATTTTTTAATGAATTTATTAAGAAGATCATCTCATATACCTCAATCTTTAGATTTAACAATTGATTGTTTAAGAATAATTGATCCAAATCAATTTCAATTACAACAACAACAACGACAATTAAATGAAAATGAGAACCAAAACCAGAATCAAAATCAAAATCAAAACGCTGTTGAAGCATTCCCACCAAATTTCCGTCTACGAGCTAGACGTGCTGTACAAAGAGTAAATTATAATCCTGGTAGGCGTCGATTTCTTCAACAATTACAATTATTAAGGCAACAAGAGGAAGCTCATCAACCACAAGACATTTTAGAACCTGAAAATAACAATAATAACAATGAAGATAATGTTGAAGCTGCTGCACCATTATTTCAAAGATTTTTTAATGAAGAAGATCCTCCAAATATAATAAGACGAGATCCTCAAGAAATAGAAAATATTGTAAATAATTTTGAAAATGCACATAATATTAATCATATCAACAATCCAAATCAACCCAATAATAATAATAATAATAATAATAATAACAATAACAATAATGAAAATGAAAATGAAATTATTGATGTTAATCGAATTAGACAATTAAATCATCAAATTATTCATCATATTCATAATTTAAATGAAACAGAAGAAAATGAACAAGATTCAGTTTTTACAGAATTTGGTTATTTAAAACATTTAAGATTACAATTAGGTTGTGCACATTGTGCAAGAATTGATATTAGAGGATTAACAAAAGGTTCAATTCCAAATACAGTTTTAAATTTATCAATTGCAAATTCATCAAATAATATTGAACATGTATTTGAAATTGGTCAATTAGATCGATTTTTAGAAAATAATTTTTTAGAAACTATATCATTTCATGGAATGTTATTAAGAAATGTTGCAGATCAACAATGGTTATTAAATAATTTATCAAAATTATATATTGATGCAAGTTATTGTTTTTTAAATTCTATATCATTTGTTAATACTGAATTATTAACAACATTAAAATTAACAAATCGAATAAGTCATATATTAAAAATTATGAGATTACCAAATTTAATTAGAATGGCAATCAAAGAAACAAAACCTTTTGCAAGAGAAGCATCTTTTACACCAACTAAATGGGATTTTTCAAATTGTCCAAAAGTTAGACAATTAGAATTAAGTAGAATGTCATTAAATTCAGCATTAGAAATTATTGATACAAGATTTTTAAAACAAGTTGAATCTTTAATTATTAGAGATATTGTACCAACCACTGGTAATCATGGTTCTAATAATAATAATAATAATAATTTAGGAAGTTATTATATTAATGATAAATTTTTATTAAATAAATTAATTGATTCAACTGGTATTGAAAATTTAAATGTTTTTATGTTGGATGCTTATTTTTTAGATAATGTTAAATTAGGTTTATCAAAAATTTAT
The DNA here is from genome assembly GCA_030564325.1 of Blastobotrys capitulatus. Classification (NCBI taxonomy): domain Eukaryota; kingdom Fungi; phylum Ascomycota; class Dipodascomycetes; order Dipodascales; family Trichomonascaceae; genus Blastobotrys; species Blastobotrys capitulatus. The sequence goes on from JAJLUL010000028.1 coordinate 33,594, forward strand.
AATAAATGGGATTTTTTAAAACATATTTATTTATTAAATCCTTTAATGGAAGATTTTGATGATGAACAGTTAAGATGGGTTAGTGATTTTGGAGTTCATGATGGTGTATCATTTGTTGAAGCTCCAAATATTTATGAACTTTTTTTATAATTAAAAAAAAAAATTGTATACGTTTGTTTTATTTATTTATTTATTAACATTTTTTTTTATTGAATTGTTGTACTATAGCATGTATAATGTTTTTATTTATTAATGAATTATTGAAAAATTTTTTTATGAAATATTGAATGACTAGTGTATATGTATACATAGTTTTATTAGTTGGCCTTGAGCCAAACTGATTTATCAATTGTCTAAATATTATTAATTGCATTTTGATTTATCACTGATTTATCAATTTTGGGTATCAATTGATGGTGTAGATACAATTGTTAACGTATGGATCTTAAGGTACATGTATGAGGCCTCATATATACATGTACAATGTAGAGATCTGTTGAGAGAAAGAAGCTAAAGAGTTCAGCCTTTCAAGTTTTAAAAAAGGGTCCCATATATATACTGCTATACAGCTGGAGAATTATTAGTGGATTAAAACTTAAATTAAAACAAACCGTTAGCTGCACATGTTATAAAAATATTAATTTTCGAATGATCGATCTTCATCCATCATCCATTTTTAATTAATATTATTGACACCGTTTATCATTAGAAATTGTCATTTTAACCCACATGTGTAAAATAGTTGGAATTGTTCTATTGTAAATGAATCAATGGAATCATCTTGTATTACAGTTGTAGTTGAATGACAAAAAAAAACCGTTATTGGCAGTGCTTTATAATAGAATGTTTTTCTTCCATGCATAAATGATGAGGCTTATACCTGGTACTTTGTACAAAATTTAGTTACACTGCGGTTTACAAGTAGTAAGCTTTAAAACAGGCATAGTGAATTCGGATTCAGCCACTGTCCGACACCCGGCGTTTTAAGCTTACATTAAATTATGCATGCAGTTTATAAACAGTGCCAGCCACATTGTTACAGCCTGAGTTTAACCAGATCAGAATTTCTCAGTTACATATAGTGTATAGTATGAAATAAAACGACAGAATTGTTACCATTACCGCCGTAATAGCCACGATTTAAAATTGCATGAACATGACCGATCACCATTGAGATATATAACTCAGCCGAAACTTTGAGCCGGCAATTAATATCTAAGATATGAAAATGATAGCACTGGCGAAAAGAAGAGGCCTATTGGGAAGTTTACCAATCGAGGTCTGACATAGGTATACCTGGTTTTGACATTTTTTTTGATGTTTACTTGTACCAGGTATTTATAGAAAAATAAACGAATGTTTGATTGAGCATTGACCAGTTTTCTTTATGCCATAGCCGCTATGAGATTTAGATCAAAGTCAATATGGATTATATCAGAAATTTTTCAAATGTTTAACCCAAGGTATACAGTAAACTGTTAATAAATTATTACAAATAATTAATTCATGATATGATTCAATCAGTTCTATTTTTATTTAAATTTTAAAAAATAAAAGAGATCTAGAACCATATCAGATCGATCTTCAGGATATATCGATCGTATACGAAATCTGAGATTGATCTTCCCCCAAATCTGGCGGTAAAAAAAAGCTTAAAAATAATTCGGAACATTATAACCAGGTTCTAATACCAATATGGTATATACTGGTAGCGTAGCTTAGTTGTGCTGTGGTATTCAAACTAGTAAAAAAATAGATCTGTGACAAAATAAAACTTGACGCCAAGAAACTATTTATACTGGTACTTAGTTAATTAAATGAGGTCGACGCGTAATGATGATGTTTTTTTCTTCTCTTTCTTCCTTTCTACATATCATCACCGACGGTCAGAAATTGAGTGTTTATAACTTAGATCAACGCCAATCATGACAAAATAGCTACATTGAAAGTGGTGGTATAATAGTGCTCATGAAGAGTAGGTGGAATATACAACTGATCAAACAATATTATTGTAGAATAAATGCCCTTGATTTTAAAATTTAACCACCAGGATAAGATTAACTATACAAATACGGATATATTCTATGAACATTCTAGAGGCAGATGATAATTTCGCGTATCGGTATGGATTATACAATAATTTATTTTGATCAAACAAAAAGCTCAAGAAGCTAATGTGCATATATACCCTTAGGCCATAATAGTTTAACTAGCTAAGAAATTAAGGATTCGAACTGACTAGACTTAGAGTATCATATATCTTAGGTAACAATATTAATATTATATATAAACTTGGCAATTTTATTTGTAATTATTTCGAATTCATCCACTTCTGATCGAAAAGGCCTACCAGATTGAATCATTAGTATCGATACCCGATTATAATTATGGTGATCATCGATAAGAAGCACCAAATTAATTAAAGAATTAGCTAAGAATCTTAGAATAACTACAGTAGTATCCGAGACTTAAATCTTTTACCAAGATTTAGACTTAGCTCTTCCTATAGTAATTGAGAACTGAACCCGCCACATTAAGAAATTTGTCAATTGATCTGATAATCAATTATAACCAATCATACTTGACAATTCCGATAGTTTTACTCGTTCTTAAAAAAAATTTGACATCCTTTAGAATTTTTTATAATTAAAACTTCTTAAACCAGTGATCATCATAATTAAGGTGTTAACACAAGATGTATAGAACAATGCATGTAGTTTAAGTTCATTTTTCAGTTGACTCAAGCTTCTTAAATCAGACTCGGCTGACCGACAGTGTCGTCGTCAACATGAAACGAATAGGCTTACTGTAAAAATTGATATTAGTAGCACCTGAGTGGGGCTTTGGCCTTTTTCGTGCATAAAGCAGCTGAATTACATTGTATTGAGTATACACCAGGTACTGGTACCTAAGACTGGACTTACTTTTAGTAGTCAGTAATGGTAGATGCATGGGATGAAAAGTTATTCAGCCGAAAAAAAAATTGGTGTAAAAATTGCAGCCACCTCAGGGTAACCCCATCTTCTTCCCCCTTAATAATTTTTTAATTTTACGGTACTTTCCCCATGGAGTAAATTTATAAGCTGCTCATCGATACCATACAGTTTAAACTGGAACCAGGTAATTATGATGTTGGAAAGAACTTCGAATGAAAGACTTTGTAATACAGAAACAAGTTTATCGCGTTATTCCGAAAGTTTCTTTGCCAGGTTATTTCGGATGGATTATAAAGAAGTCAAATTGTGATAATCACATCATCCAAGTGTAGTTTACCAAGCTTACTAGTGTAGTCTTTAAATATTTATTGATCTTCGGATCGATATTAGTAACTAGTACATACAGTATTCACTAAGAATTTTAGCAGTAACAATTAGATTAATGATTTGAGTCTATTCAAAGGGTAAAAAAATCTATAGAAATCTAAAGTACGCCACTTATAATACATATATCACTGTACGAATTAGTAATAACTATAGATCGAGAATTAAACAGGAGGTATTTGTACCCATCCATAATTTAAAAACAGCCATGGGAAGTTGCAGGGCGGATTACTTAAGGATTTTTATGATCATGACCATAAATATTATTTTTTGTATATATCAATCAAATCACGATGCAATTGAAGGGTATATTTTTTAAGCCTTGTTAAGCTTCGGAAGCGGCCAACCATGAGATAATCCACATGGCGAAAAAAATATTATATTCTTCATAATACTTCTCTCGAAGAAAATAGCCTTTAATTTTAGTAGCATTTCTTCATACTAAATATATCAAAGTCTATAGTATACAGTACATCAGATTTTTAAGTAACATATTGTTAATTTAAAGTAAAACTTCCATCGACCATTTGATATTTGAAATTTTTCAAAACATTCTAAAGAAACAAGTTTTTCATTTTGAGCTAAAAATAAAGACTACAGGTACACTACCCCCAATCAGCTTGAGTTATTGATGTAAAATAAAAAATAAAAACGTCATAATAAGAACAATTTTTTATGAACTGGAACCTAAAATAATCTCATAGGCTGGAATTAATCCACCCTTTAACAACTAGGCCTGGACCTGTACTAATAGTACAGTGTCAAGCTGTAATAAGCTTCAAAGTCACTTTCTGTCGTTGCTGCCGCAATAATAAAAAAAGATGCGCAGTATGATATTACACCAGCCAGCCAGCTGCAATACCACCACTTGAAAAAAGAAGTTTTTTGGCTGTACAATACACGTAAGTACTGTTACAGCTTAGCCAGTACTGTACCTGGCAAAATTTCTTAGC
>JAJLUL010000028.1:37966-68834 GCA_030564325.1 Blastobotrys capitulatus
AAAAAAAAAAAGTATAAATATAACAGGTGTCGCCACCTCCTAATTAAATTTTTTTCTTCTCTTCATTAAAACAAACAAACAAATACAAATACACAAATTAACAAAAATGTCCGCTCGAGATTTCTATAACGATCAACCAAATAACAACAACAACCAATATGGTGGTGGTAATCAATATGGTGATAACAACCAAGGTGGTTATAATGGTCCATCAGATGCTCAAGAAGGTGAAAGAGGTTTAAAAGGTGCTTTAGCTGGTGCAGCAGCTGGTGGTTATGGTGGTCATAAAATGGGCCATGGCTTTTTAGGTACTGTTGCAGGTGCTATTGCAGGTCATTTAGGTGAAGAAAAATGGAAAGATCATAAACAACACCAACAACAAGAACAACAACAACAACAATATGGTGGTCAACAACAAGGTGGCTACTATGGTGGTCGAGGTATCAATGATGGTCCAAGTGGTCCAGGTGGTTATGGTCAACAAAACCAAGGTGGTTATAATGGTGGTAATAATGGTCCAAATGCTGGTTGGTAATTTGTGTTTTTTTTAATTAAAGACTAAGTTATTTCATTTATTATTATTTTATTTTTATTATTATTATTAGCATTTTTTTATTATTATGATTAAATTATTAAACTATTAAGTAGGTTTTTATTTATATATATTATCTTTTTTCTCTCTTGAAATTATTCTGTTTTTTTTTTTTTCGATGATATATACCAAAACGTTGGTATGTTGATATACTATAGATGCGGCGTAGAAAAAAAAAAGCTTTATTGTTTTTTATAAGCTTGTCAACGGTTTTGTAAAAGATTGGCTCTCTAACAAAGAACCTTTTTTGTAAACGTGCTTGAAGAAAAAAAACACGTTAAGCGTACTTTAGTGGTACGTAGTGGCTAGAATTTTTTTTTTTACCCCTTAAATCAATCAATACATTGAACACATGGGTTGTAATTCAGGGACACCTTTCTAATTACAAAAACCAACAACTTCAATAAACTTACGTATTCAAATACTACCAAAAAAATTCTATGCTACAATTTTTTTGTGGTTTCTTAGAAATTGATTGGGTATTGTATATATTACACCACTTGAGATTCATTGGTTGGGATCAATTTTCTAGATTTTCTTTATTATTCAACAATATTTTTTTTTTTCTTTCAGGAAAGCTCGGTACATATTTTAAAACTCAAAAAATAAAATTAAATAAAAAATGGAACAATATTTGCAGCATAGTGACGTGGTAATTTAGTAGTAGCAGTAGTCTTGGATACAAAATATTCGGATACATTTTAAAATCAAAACATGTTTTGTTAGAAATTTGTTCAACCAAACTTGGAAAGCACTTAAAAATGTGTCGGGGTAAAATTAACTAGGTGTAAACTTAAGCAGGGGTAATAAAAGCTCGGGTGCTGTATCAGCATTAAACTCTAATGCAACGAAAACATTTTGGTATCGGGATCAATCGCGCATTTTTACCGACTTCCGAAGCTTAAGTTTACTCAAGCCACATATTAAGAGGCTTTATTATATATATATATTTTTTTTTGCCATTCAATTTGATATATTAGTATAAAAAAAACTATAAAAAATAGCTATTTATACTACTAAATCAAATTACAAGGTCCTATACTTAATCCTAAACAAAAACCAGGTAGAAATCTAACGTTTCTACTTCCAAAACTACTTACAGTAGTGCACCATGGACGGGATTTTCTATAATCGTTGGCAAGAGTTAAACTCGGTAGAATCAAGTTTTTAGCGCGTTTTAAAAGTTTAAGTGGTTTAAATGATATTTATTTGAATAAACAAATATTATATCAACTAATTGATTTATTAATATGTGGTTGTGATGAGTGTAATTTTTGGTAAATGTATATGTGTTGTTATAGATAGTTTTAATAGTGGGGATCGGTCTTAATTTGAGTCAAGTTATAATTAAAATAATTTAGCGATGTTGATTTTTTTTTGGATTTACCAGGAGAGTGTCCTAGTCCTAAATATGCTAGTATTGAGCATGTTTGACGTGGTTGATTTGATAAAGGTTTGTATTTTTGATAATTGAGTGAAGCAGAAATTATTGAAATTTACATCTGTAATCAATTTCCTAATAAATTTTGATATGGTTTTGCCCAACTTGAATTATAGGCATCAGCCAGTAGATTCGCATGTTGCAGAATCAAGTTATAGTTAACGCGTACAAGTTAATTGGTTACAGTTATTTTGTAACTATTACAATTAATCAATATTCATTATGATAAGCCTAAGACTGTAGTGCCATTATTATAACTGAAAGAACTGATAAATGTAGTTGATGATGTTTTATTTAAAATAAGTTGAGATACATGTATACGCGATCTCTTGTGTCTAATATAACATCATGATGACAACACAACAAAACCGGTCGACCGTTACTCGAAAGAACCGTTTTGTCATGATTGTATTTGTAACATGTACAACTGAGCTTGTACAACGCGTGCATGCTTAAGAAATTTATTACGCGTAGCCACGATCAAGCCGCACTTGAAGAGGCTCAAAAACCATCAAACAATATCTTATATAGATATACAAGTGAGCCCAAGAACACTGTATTTGTACCCATATAATATAATTAGTAAACAAAAAAAATTATCTTAAAAATATTAAATACTATTCAAATGATATAAGAGATGATTACCAAGTAAAAAGAAAAGAAGTCAGCACAAAAAAGTAATAAAGATTGATTAGATAAAAAAGTATATATATAAAAAATAATAATATAAATTAATGGTAAATAATAATTTGGAAAAAAAATGAAATAATAATAACAATAACAATAAAAATAAATGAAAATAAAAATAAAAAAGATTAGGTGAAAATAAAATGATAAAAACAATAAAAAAAAAGGATTAGAGGAGGATGATAAAAAAAAACTTTTAGAAGCCACCCATATCACCACCACCCATGTCACCTCCACCCATATCTCCCATACCACCCATATCACCACCTCCCATATCGCCCATTCCTCCCATGTCACCACCTCCCATATCTCCTAATCCTGAGTCACCACCTCCCATGTCACCAAATCCTGAATCTCCTCCACCCATATCTCCTAAACCTGAGTCTCCTCCACTCATATCTCCGAATCCAGAGTCTCCTCCACTCATATCACCAAATCCACCATCACTGCCCCCACCACTCATGTCACCTAATCCTGAATCACCACCACTACCGCTCATATCACCAAATCCTCCTGAAGAATCACCGCCACTCATATCACCGAAACCACCTGAAGTATCACCTCCACCACTCATATCTCCAAAACCTCCTGAAGAATCTCCCATGCCACTGGCATCACCTCCACCAAATGCATCAGAACCACCAGTAGCATCACTACCTCCAAAACTTCCCATATCTCCACCACTACCTCCCATACCTGATGAATCTCCAGATGCATCACTACCACCCCAACCTGATGGATCTCCTCCTCCCATACCATCTAAACCACCACCCATTCCTGAACTATCAGCACCACTCATACCAGAAGCATCAGCTCCAGAATTAGCACCACTCATTGAATCAGATCCTCCATACATATCACCACCACCACCATTCATTCCTGAAGAATCACCTCCACCCATACCATCAGAACCAGAATAAGAACCTGCATTAGCATCAGCATTAGCATTGGCTTCACTACCACTACCTCCATAACCATCACCACCTGCTGCAGAACCTGCTTGAGCTCCAGCATTAGCATCTGCTGCTGAACCTGATCCACCATAACCATCACCACCAGAATATGAACCTGCATTGGCATCAGCATTTGCATTAGCTTCACTACCACTACCTCCATATCCATCAGCTCCTGATTGTGAACCTGCTTGTGCACCAGCATTAGCGTCTGCTGCTGAATTGGATCCTCCATAACCATCACTACCTGATTGTGAGCCTGCATTAGCATCAGCTGCTGCGTTAGATTGAGACCCACTACCACCATATCCATCAGAATTAGAGCCAGTTTGAGCACCAGCATTAGCATCAGCTGCTGATCCAGAACCTCCATATCCATCACTACCTGATTGAGAACCAGCTTGTGCTCCAGCATTGGCAGCAGCTGCTGAACCTGAACCGGAACCACCAAAACCATCTGTTCCTGATTGTGAACCTGCTTGAGCATCTGCACCAGCATTGGCTTGAGAACCACTACCTCCATAGCCACCATCACTACTTGATTGAGAAGCAGCATTTGCATCAGCACCTGCATTTGATTGGGAGCCACTACCACCATAACCATCACTACCTGATTGAGATTCTGCTTGAGCTCCAGCATTGGCATTAGATTCACTACCGCTAACACCATGTCCTCCTTCAGTACCAGTACCAGAAGCAGATCCAGCTTGAGCATCTGCACCAGCATTAGACTGTGAGCCTGAACCTCCATATTCACCTTCAGTACCTGATTGAGAACCAGCTTGAGCACCAGCGTTTGCGTTTGATTCACTACCACTACCTCCATATCCGCCATGACCACCAGTTGAACCAGAACCTGATTGTGCATTAGCATCTGCATTAGCTTCTGATCCTGAACCTGAATAACCACCACCTTCATTACCATGTCCACCCATTGAACCTGACTGGGCACCAGCATTTGCACCAGCATTAGCTTCTGATCCTGAACCTGTATAATCTTCAGTAGCACCATGTCCACCTGTTGAACCTGATCCTGATTGTGAACCTGCTTGAGCTCCTGCATTGGCTTCAGAACCTGATCCACTGTATCCTCCTTCATTACCATGACCACCACTACCACTACCAGAAGCAGAACCTGCTTGAGCACCAGCATTAGCATTAGATTCACTACCACCATATCCTTCACCACCATGACCACCCATTGAACCTGAACCAGATTGTGCACCTGCACCAGCATTAGCTTCTGAACCAGAACCTGAGCCAGTATAACCTTCTGTACCATGACCTCCACCTCCCATTGACTCTGAACCTGATTGAGCTCCAGTTCCAGCATTGGCTTCTGATCCTGAACCGGAATAACCACCACCTTCACTACCATGACCACCTGTTGAGCCATATCCTGAACCTGATTGAGCACCTGCACCAGCGTTTGCTTCTGATCCTGAACCACTATATCCACCTTGACTACCATGACCTCCTTCTCCACCCATTGAACCAGAACCTGATTGAGCACCAGCTCCTGCATTAGCTTCTGAACCCGATCCACTATAACCTCCTTCACTACCATGACCACCTGTTGAGCCATATCCTGAACCTGATTGAGCACCTGCACCTGCATTTGCTTCTGAACCTGAACCACTATATCCACCTTCATTGCCATAACCTCCTTGACTACCATGGCCACCTTCTCCCATTGAACCAGAACCACTATATCCACCTTCAGTTGAACCAGAACCTGATTGACTACCAGAATTAGAAGTAGTATAACTACTACTACAAGTACCACAACCACCACTTGATTGAGCAAAACTATTAGTTTGGGCTTGAGCTTCACTACCGCTAACATAATTACCAGAATTATCAGTATACCCACCAGAACTATCAGTTTTATAAGTTTCACCACCTTTTACAAAATTACCAGAATTATCATAATAACAAGCTTCACTACCACCGCTACCACCACCAGATTGTGCTTGAGATTGAGCAAAACTATTTGCTTGAGATTGAGCAGAAGTTCCTGAAACATAATTACCACTATGATCAGTATACCCACCAGAAGTATCAGTATTATAAGCCCTACCATTTGAAATAAAATGACCAGAATTATCATAATATGATGCACCAGTTTTACCACTTGATTGAGCTTCTGAATAAGCATTTGCTTCTGCTTTTGCTGTACTACCTGATACATATGATCCAGTATTATCAGTATACCCACCTGATGAATCTAATTTATAACTTTGACCATTTTTATTATAACTAGTACCACCAGATTCATAATAACATGTATTACCACCACTACCATAATATCCACCACTACTACTTCCTCCTGAACTGATTCTACCACCACCTCCACTACTAATTTTACCTCCTCCACCACTGCTACCACCACTTATTTTTCCAATACTTGTTAATGCTTTACCAAAAGTATTACTTAATTTCATACCTGAACTAATCATATTACTAACACTGCTTAGACCTGATGTACCACCACTACTTTTTCTTGAAGTGGTTCCAGAATTTCTAACAGTACCACCTGTTTTTCTAGTAGTACCGCCACTAGTAGATCCATAATTTCTAATAGTACCACCAGAATTAATTGTACCACCAGAAGATCCAGAATTTCTAATGATACCTCCACTACTAATTCTATTACTTCCTCCACCACCACTAGAATAACCAGAACTACCACCATATTTCACACTAACTTGAATAGGACCACTTCTACTAGAAGTTGAAGAAGAATATCTCCAACTACCAGTTGAACTAATTGAAGATCTCATTGAATAATAATTTGGAAATTGTACACCACTAACTTTAATACCAGATTTACCACTATTTGGAACAGTACCTGGGAAACTAATTGAACAAATTTGCATTGGAATAGCTAAAGCATTACCAAATTCTGACCAACATGATGAACAAGCTAAACAAGCTTGAACTGATTTAATAAATTGAGAATTTTGAGATGGACATAAACATGGACCACAATTTGTAAAACTATATTGTTTTGAATTTGTTGAACATGAATTATAACTTAATAATGCTGATGAACATGATGATCTACATTGAGATTCAATAGATGACATGCTACTACTATAAGTACTACTACCACTTCTTTTGTTGATATAAATATCATTAATTGGATTAGGTGCTGCAATTACCAACCCAGCTGCTGCTAAGTTGGATGCAACCGTTGATAATAAAACCATTTTTAATTACTTTTATTGATTGAAATAAATTTTGGTTAATTGAGTTAGTTTTTTTTTATTAAAAGAGAGGTTGAATTATATATATAGGATTCTTCTTTTTTTTTGGATTTCATTTCGAGGTTAAAAATTTTTTAATATCTCATAATTGAAAAAAAGAATCCGGGAGATTTAACAAAACTTATTCAATGTGCATTTGTTTCTTTTTGTGTCAATACGATGAAAAAGAGAAAGAAATATACAAAATTGAATATTAACTATCGAATGATAGTTTTTTTTTTGTTCACCAGATCCAGCCAAATTGTATTTAGGTTACACCAATTAAACTATCATCAAATGTGCATTTAATGTCGTTGATAAACTAACATGTAGTAGTACTTGATTGTATATTTTATGTGTTTTTATCTCGATCAAAGACATTGATTAGTGCAATGCCGATGACTAAAGGTTTTTCTTTTTTTTATATCATACATAGGTAGGTCTATATAAGATATACAGTCATGTTGTATTGTATACAACGCGTAGAAATAATCTTTATAAATTAATATATTATGCGGTTTTAAATTCCATTTATTCCATTATTTATCAATACGCGCAGAAAATAACAACGAAAAAAACTTTAAATTGTTCAAGTAAGAATAGATTATAAAGTAGACCCCCTATATAGACATATACAAATTATTTCTACATTTGCATTATAAAGGAAAATAAGCCTCCAATTATCCTGAATTACTGTATATACTATAATTACTACTTGCAATGCATAGATTTTACTGTATATGCTATAAGTATTATAGAATACCTGTAATAGATTCGAAATACAAATCGTGTGTTTTAATCAATATTATTGGTAAATGAACACACCCCGAGTGCTCCCACAAAGTAAAGCCTACTTACTACCGAAGAAATAACACAACTTTTGGGTCTATATATAACCTTTTACCAGAAATCATACCATGGTGTAGTAGTCAATATAACTCAAAACCCCTTTATACCTATAAATAATGCACGCGTGTCTGTTTGTACTTTTATGTGGTTGGCTTGATAAAGAAATAAAAACTGCAGCTCTTTGTTCAAAAAATGTGCAGGGGCGCGCAGCCTAAAGTTCAACGCTTTCTTTAGAAAATAAAATATTTGGAGCCTACACAACAAAATTTTCCCCACACAGCAAATTTGAAACATTCAACACCAAAAAAAAAAAAATTTGTGATGATCTAAGATCTTTTAAGATCTAAGACATTTTTACGTGCGGCTTATTCTTTTTTTTAAAAGCCCGAGCCGTCGTCGCCACCACACTTAGATAAGATCAAGCTCTGCTTGTAGCTAGACCCAAATTAGACTACTTTTGTTCAACATGGATGAATAGATATTCGAAAATTATAATATCCAGTTGAGAGTGATAAAAAATTATATATATAAAATAATGTCAATTAGATGATTTTTTACTAAATAGTTTTCTACATTTTCTAGTAACTATTCAGTAAACTAATATAAGTCTACAAAATGTCTACTACATTAAAAAATGAAGGTGAAATTATTATAATTTCTCAAGATTTAACCGATAAAGCTTTTTTTGATTTACCATCAACTGAAACATTTATCAAGGATCCACAACAACCTAACTTTGATAATAATATCAGTAATCAAAACCAACAATCCAACCCAATTGAATCAAAAAAAGATTTTAAAGAATCAAAATTTAAAAAATGGTTCCAAAAGAAGGAAAAAATTCAAACTAATAATGAAACCCCAACCATTACAACTCCATATCCATTAAAACCAAAATATATTTATAATAGAAAATGTTTTGAAAATATTTTATTAAAAATTGAAAAAAATTCAAATATTTATAAAAAATTTGAAATTTATACTGATAATGATTCTATATTTGATTTTAAAAGAATTGGTAAAACTACATTATCTCAATTAATTTTTACAATTCGATCAAGATTAAATTTACCAACTTGTTTAATTATAAATCAATATTTATATTGTTTTGTAAATAAAACAACAAATATTATGAAATTTCTTTTGGATTCAAATTTAAATAATTCTCAAATTGATTTTATAAAAAAATTTGATAAATTAGATAATGTTTGGGTATTAATTGATGATTATAATTTAAATAATAATAAAAAATTTAATTCAAATTGGATTGTTATTAATTTTGTTGATAAACAAAGTTATGTTGGTTATGGAATCAAATTACCAAAATGGGAATGGTATGAAATTAATTTTTTAATAAACAATGAAAATTATTTTGGTTATAAATTAAATTCTTATCAAAAAGAATATGCAAAATTTTTATATCATAAACTTAATGAACCACCACAACAATGTTTAACTCGGGCTTTGAAAGTTAAATCTAATGAAACTTTTGATAATTATGAAGAATTAATTAAAGAAGTTTTGAATACTTTTAGAATTAAAAAAAAATTAACCAAAAAAATTACAACTTATTTTGATACAAAATTTTTAATTGAATGTTCAATAAAATTTTTAAAAAGGTATAATAAAAATATTAATTTTGATGAAATTTTTCAAAATTATAAACAAGAAAATTTTGGTATAATTTATAGTTTTTTAGTTGAATATGGTTTATATAATAGTAAAGCATTTTGTTATGATTTGTTAAATAATTGGGATGATATTAATGATATTAAATTTAAAAAATGTATTCATCAATTGGATAATAAAGAAGAATGTATTGAATATTCTAATTTGAATGATATAAAGTATAGTAATGTTGATGATTTTTGTATTAATAGTAATGGACCATCTGAATGTATTGATTCATTTATTTTTACAAAAAAAAATAAATTATTTTATTATAAATATACTATTAATGATAATATAATAATTAATGCTGATGAATTATTAAAAATTTATATTCATGCCCATCAATCATTAATATTACCACCAAAACCAATTAAACCAACCGAACCTAAAAAAATTGTTAAAGTAGTTGATGATAAATTAGAAGATCGAGATCATTTAATTGAAAGATTTTGTTTAAAAACAACTGATGCACAACCAATAATTGAAGCAAGATTAATAATATTTGGTAATCCACAATCTTTTTCAATTATCGGATCGGAAAAAAATAAACAAGATTTGAAAAAAATATTAACTATTGGAATTTGTAATATATCATTAACACAGCTATTAGAAATAAATAAATAATAAATAATAAATAATAATAAATAGTAGGTTAGTTTAGTTCTATCATGATTGTAATTCATTATTAACCAATTCATTGACCAAATCTTTATATTGAGTCATTTCATTACCACAAACAATTGTATACAATTTTCGACTCACTCTTCTATTAATTTTTGTATATTGATCTTTATTTAATTTACCAGAATGATATTGTGGTCTTAATGCTTCTCTAACCATATTTTGAATCCTCTGTTTTTGTTCTGAACTGATATTATTATTATTATTAGATGAAGATTCAAATACAACACCACTGGGTGAACCAGTACGAATATTTGATAATAAATTATGCATAAACCCATTACTATTATTAGTAGTAGGTTCTGGTGGAGTATTTAAATTTCTATTAGATTGACTCCTTGATGGTCGTTTATATTTTCTATCATCATTATCATTATTAGTAGTATTGTTAGTATTAGAACTTTCAGTGTTATTTAATGCATGTTCCATCATTTCCCAAGCCATTGCTTCTTCTGGTGGTAAATCATTATTATTATTAATAGTAGTAGGAGTAGTATTAACAGGTGTTGAAGTTTGTTGACCAAAACTTCCTCGAGGAGTTGTTCTAACAGAATGAACTCTATTAGATCTATAATTAAAACAATTAAAACAACTTTCTAAAATTGCATTTTCATTATTACTATTCATATCATTTTCATCATCAACTAAATGTTCTTGTAAACCATAAATACTTTCTTCATATCTACCAGATTCTCCATCAACTTCACAACTTGGACAATACATTACACCATGATGATTATCAGGACTTGCAATCGTTAATCCTAAACAACTGAAATGAAATGTTCTATCACATCCATTACAAATTAACATTTCCAAATCACGATCTCCTCCTCCTTCAAAACAAATTACACAATCATAATCTTCATTACCAATACTATCCCATTCTTGTTGAGCTAATTCAGCTGCAATTCTATCATCATCTCCAGTAATTTTTGGAGCAATTTTATCATCCATGTATAAATGACCAACTACTTCTCCATTAAATTCTTTTGAAAGTGAGACACAATTGAATGATTTTCTGCAAGTTGGACAGGCTAGAATGAGTGTGTTAGTAATTTTTTTTCTTCATAGTATTAACAGGTACTTACTATTTGTTCGTTCAGACCATGCTTGAATACACAAATCATGGTAATAATGACCACAATCTAATGTAGCTAAAAATTCGGTTGAATTATTAGGAGGAGGTAACCCTTCCAAACAAACCGAACATGTATACGGCGAAAGTTCTTCCATTTTTGTTTACTTGTATGCTTGAATATTTTTTTTTTTTTGAATTAATTTGATTTGCTCTTGATAGATTCTAATTAGTAAATTTAAATGATTCTTTAGAATATTAGAAATAATTTAGAAGAAAAAAAAAAAGAGAGAAAAAAAGAGTAGTTGATAGGTGGTATAAAAGTAGAATGAATGAAAATTCAGGGTTGATTATTATAATGGTTCTTTTTTTTTTTTTTTTTTTTTTATATATATGGATGGTTTTGCGCTGTAGAAGGTGATATTTTTTCTTAAGCGCTGTAACCGTCGTCTTAGTAACCGTAAAAAGATATTTTTTTCTTGTGTTTGGTAAAAAAAAAAAAAAATTAAAAGAAGAAAAAAAAGTGCGAACTCTGTTGTATATTCTAAAAAAAAAAAATAAAAAAAAAGGAGCTCAGCTGGTGTTGGCTGTGATTTTTTTTTTGTCCAGTACTAGTTTAAGCGTTAGTAACCTGCTTGAAGAGTGTTATAAAAAGCTTATCGGATATCATACAGTATGATACCGCTTATTAAGGTAATTTTACTGCGTGGAGAGCATTAACTTAGCTTAAACGTCGGGGGTCCGGAGCCCATTATTTTTCTTAATCACGCATTAGAATTTACACGTACAATTTCTAAAGCTGGGAGAGCTGAGCTAAGCTTTAACTAGAGCACGAGTACGAGAACAACGGCAAAAAAAAAGCAATTTTTCTGCTGTCACTTGAAAGATGATCGATCGATAAATAATAATAAAAAAACGCTGAAAAGTTAGTGATGCTTGAATGGACCCTCGTTTAAGCTTTATTAAGATTAGTGTGTTGGGAGGATTTATTTTTAAGCATTGATTGATTGATTGTTTATTTTAATAAAGTTTAGACTAACCTATTCATTTATTACCAATAATAGGTTTAAATTTTGGTATCTTTTTTCAGCTCGTGCAGTATATATTCTCGGTATAGAAGTTGGTATAGTATAGTCTAGTCTATAGAAACTAATTAATTGATTTATTTTTTAATTACAATTACTTGAGATTAAAAGGTTTGGGGTTGAAAAAGCCTATTGTAATTGTATGATAAGCTTAAAGGTTACAAACTGGTTAGCTATAGAATGAAAAGAAGATGTACATATATGGAGTTGTACACGTTAATATTAGGATGTAGATACAATTATTACGGTACTATTTGCAAGTACCTGGTAATAGATGTATTCTTATACAGCAAGTGTATTCACAATGCCATTCAACGATTATTATAATAATTTTTTGTATTACCTGGTAATTACATTAGTATAATTAACCCTCTTGGGTAAAAGTTGGGGTAACAAAAGAAAAAATAAAATGGGGTAAATTGGATATCCAACACTTCAAGGGAAAATAATAAAAGCATGTTTGGGGAACATTCGTTATTGGTTGAAATATTTCTCTTTAAGATTGATGGGTAGATGTATGGTACTAAATTATTTATTTTTCTTTTGTTATTATGGTACATGTAGGATAATGATGCTGAAATATTCACCATCTGTACTGAGTGTAGAATGGATATTCCCCCAAAAACGGAAAATAATTAATTTAAAAGTATAAAAAAATATTAATTAACTGAGACATCGATAACTTTTTATTTAATTACGATACCTTGAAAGTTTACTTACTCGTACTCACATGTATTATACCACATGTAATATTACCTTAACCTGTGTATATACCGTTTTTTTTTTCTTTCAAATTATTGAAAATAAATTATAACATAATATTTTTGTTGTTTAATGTGTGTTTAAATCATAGCTTGGTTGAAATAGATATGTATATCATGATTATTATACCTTGGTAATTAGACTGTACTGTGAATATACAGGATAGCAAATAATGGTAAGTATAGCTTTGTGCTTGGTTTACTGGTCAAGACCAATGCAATGAATCAATTTAAATCCTTAATTATAATCTACAATTGTACAGTATACCAGGTATACTGATTTATGCATTCTAAGTTAATGCTCTATACAAAGACTACTGTAATAATAAATGTAATATACCCGTCTAAACCATAGCAATCTGAATAATTCTAAAAATTAAAACAAAGTTTAGA
The DNA here is from genome assembly GCA_030564325.1 of Blastobotrys capitulatus. NCBI lineage: Eukaryota > Fungi > Ascomycota > Dipodascomycetes > Dipodascales > Trichomonascaceae > Blastobotrys > Blastobotrys capitulatus. Next base: position 51,403 of record JAJLUL010000028.1, read on the forward strand.
AATACTTAATGTGATTCGAAAGAATCATAGACCAAAATTATTATTTTATGAATTCGTGACAACTATATTGAGTATTCTATTCTACCCGGCTCACAATAGTAATATTTTTTTTTAAAGACATCCCCAATCAAAAATCGTTATACCTACCAGGTAGTATTATTCTTATAATAAAAAATAATATTCATGATATTATAAATTTAATTTGATGTTAGTAAAGTAATAGATAGCAAGTTACCATAAGAACGCAGCTTATCATAACGGGTTTTACACGAAATTCGCCTTTTTAAAGCTTAAGCTGCTGATTACCCGCATAAAAGGAATGCCACTATCCGAACAGGTGGCTAGTGAACTGAAACCTTTACACAGTGCAGTAATAAAAAAAAAAAGGGATGATAATAATACAACAAGAAAAATGGTCCCTTTTTTAATTCACCTTATAGGATATTGTATGGTACTAAAAACTAAAATGGATGCCCATGAAAAATAATAAACAAAAAGGCTTGCAAAATCCAGTTTGTTTTCTGTCAAATATATGGGGTTATGTAAACAAATCTTTTATAATCTTTCTAAATAATCATTTCCATTATAACACCTAGAAAGGTATTCAAGGAAAATTATTTATAATATTAGGGGGTGGATAGATGATAGAGAGATGATTCTTGTTTATTTTTTAATCTTATAGGGTTGTTTTACACGGCTTTTGGTAGTCTTTGTGTATGCTACATAAAGATTGTAGATTTTACCAGTTGATTGGAATCCATCATCGTCCTAACAACGTACAAACAAAGTACACAAATATGAATAATATAGTCCTTTTTAGGTACAATTAACTGTTATGGTGTTAAGTATTTGTTGCTTTCAAAAAATTTGATGCTCAGGAGGTCATCCCATATGTTTAAATTCTTACTTATCCGGATTTTACTTTGACTCTTCACTGTTATACACAAGTAGCTTAGCTTAGTAACAGGTTGACAGGAATCATGATCACTTGTTCAAAAGTCTCTAATTAACTAATAACAAAAAACATCCAAGCTCCTACTGTTTCAAAGTTTAAAAAAAAAAAAAGAATGATTCTTAGCGATCGATAAACCTTCTTTTTTTCCTTCTGCTGTTAAAGTTCTATTTCTCTATAATAATAAATGTTGTGAAATTTCTGTAATTCCTGATTAATCAATGAATTTGAAGATCTTTTGAAGTATACTCTTCTCAATTTATAATGATGGATTAGATTAATTGACGCTAAGGGTTTTCTATCATATTAACCAAGTTCCCGTTATAAAAGTGGTCAACAGATGGACTGTATGGTTTTTTTTTTCCTAATCCTATGCTAAAAATAAAATTTAAAATTATAATTTTACAGCTGTTTATAATAAGAATTTTTAATTACAGGCGTTCCTGAAAAGTGGTCTGGTCTCTCAACTGCTGCTACTACCATGATAGGTATAGCTTAGTAGAAGAATAAAGTTTAAATATTCTCTTAGAATTAAACTACTGTACCAATAGGAGCCTCTAATTCTGAAATCCCAGAGTAAGTATGCACAGACTTTCAACCTACCTGCAGGTACTATAATTTCTTTGGTATATATTTATAATTTAATATTTGTAATTGAAATAGATATAGGCAATATTTACCTGATACATACTATATATGTTAGTAGAAACTTTCACTGTAAAATTGGCTATACATGTAACCAAGAAATTATATGTACAAGTACATATCTAAGACAGTATATACTGGATGTATATTAATGAGGCTATATCCGCCAATTCCATCATCCAGCCAAATCCTATAGATAAAACAGATGGTAGCTTTAATTTATTAATATTGACAGTACTAATATCAGCAAAGTTTTTTTCTGCATCCATCCATGAGCATCTATTAAAGTTTAGATATATTATATACTTAACTTAAGTTAATAAGGTGACTTAAGCGCTTGCACTTCAGTCTAAGTATAGTTAAGATAAAACATAAACGTTGTAGATTCTAAATTGAACTCTAATTCTAAACTATAACCACAATATACATGTATTCCCAACAGACAGTGTGTATACTTGGTACAATACAAGAACCGAGGGATATCTTTTCTAGGAATACAAATTGAATATATTGCATACCAGGTACATCAGTGATATATCAAATTACACTAAATTAATACATCGATCGCCTACCATATATAGTATAATTAAAAGTGTTGCTCTTTTATTGGATGTAAATGACCTATATCATGGAAAGATGATGATCATCGACCTAATACCTAATCTGTCATCTTTTGTGTCACACACAAAGAGCTATAGAACTACAATGGGTATGACACATTTATGTTAGTTAATTATTTGTACCAACTAAACTTGTGCACGTTTTACTATAATATTCATCAAGAATATTAGGGTTTATGTTTATTCTTGCTGTCTAAATCAACCAATCAAACTAGACACCTGTGCCTATCAATTTAACCATATGTATTCAAATCTTAGATTGTTTTTAGTTGTATGCTTGTTATTGAAACAAGAACCATCTAGTTAAGATAAACTAATCTACCACAAAAAAAGGTTATAAAAATCTCTCTACAGCGCTTAAGAGCTCATCTATAATTATACAGACAAAAAATCTTTACATCTAAAATGTATGTAAACTCGGGATCCATATTCATATTTTTGGACCTGGTAAAGCTCATCACTTGTCTCGGGTATATATTAAACAAGAAAAAAAAAAAGAGTGCTGCATACATTATCACTACCTAATAACAAAAAATCACCTAATTTATGACTAAAAATCCATCATCTAATAATATATCAATCAATCTAAGATAGATAGATAGATGGAGATGCTTTATATTTTTATAAGCAATATACCATTAATTTGGAAAAATCTGGTAAACCATAATCTAATTAGTTAACTAAATTAATTAGTTAGAAAGAAAGAAACACCAAGACTTTTATTCCTAAACATTTTTTGAATATCTATATCAATTAATTAATAACATTTAACAAAACAAGCATGAAGAGTTAGTTCCTTTATCTCTTGATCCCTCATTTCAGAATTAAAAAAATTGGAGGCTTTATATCCACCAAAAAAGTACTATTTATTTTTAGTATCAAAAAAAACAAGAACAATTGTGTATATATCGATACTTGATGATGTTGTTGGGGGAAAATACAGTAAGTGTGTGTCCTTGTTTACTTCATGCTTTAACCTGAAAACAAAAAAAAAAAAAAAAAAATCTATGGTAGCGTGCGTTGACATTGCATGCGCGCGAACGTTAACTGTCGCTTTACCCCTGTGAAATCTTTAAGGCTGATTAAAATCTAAACCGCTTGAATTTTGCCGCGGATTGTGCGGCTCATCATCTGCATGTTACCATAGTAGAGAGTCTATGGGTTTTCCGTGACGGAATTATATTATATAGTATTATTTTCTATTCTGTAAAAAAGAACTTCTTCTCTTTATCTTTTTATAAATCAACTAATATACCATTAAGTTATATTCATTTCTTTATTAGTATTATACGATCGTCCTAACTATCATTTGCGGTATAATAACCTTGTCTTTTGGTCTTCAAGATTGTAACACTGTTATATTGCTCCAAGAGTAGGCATCACTGCATACAGATATCAGGCCTGACCAGGGTTTGAAGAATGAAGCGATATCTGATATATCGATCATGCAACGTGAATCAGTGCATCATGCCAAAAAAAAAAAAAAAAAAGACGTTAGTGATCTGGTATCATATGCTACTCAGGAACTTTGAGGAATGTCTTGATAATAGAATCATACATTTTCCGAAATCATTCGATTTCTCAGGTGAATTGAGAGCCAGAGTCATCTAGTAATACCAAACTTTACATTTGATTGCTAATTATTCATCAGTCGTAAAAGAAAAAGGTAGACGCACCATTAGTTCCAAATCCAGCTATAGATGATCACTATAGATCGAATCATTTCTCAAGTCATCAATTAATTGCCCATTATATGCAGTAATTTCAATAGTACATGAATATAGTATTATAGCAGCCAGTTAGTCTATAGTATACTGCAATCCATTGTATATGACTGGTAACTAATTTCAATCCATGGTATATGACTAGTAGCTAATTTCTTAATTATAATTATTAATACTACATATAAGTGTATATGAAGTAACCTTTAAATTTAATTCACTAACTGTATATATAGTTTTACTATAAGAACAAACATTGATACATTCCATGCACTCATGTATATCTACAGTATTACAGCCATAATAAAATCCAGCCCTGACAATCAAATATTATTTGCTGCTAATTACTATAGATGCGATCGAAAATACACTATATATAGTGTTTGATGTCATGAGCTCGTACTCTGGTACTAACTCATATGATATCCACTGGTAGCCATAAATGAGTTCTTTGATTATATATATAGTTATAATTTTATTCTTTATATATTTCATGATTTATATACACCTCTGTATATAAAAAATAGTATTCATAGTTAACATCTGGTACTCATTGTGGTCACCCTCTCCGTTATACTTTATAATACGTAGCTACATACCATTCTCAAATAAATTTGTTAACAGCATGTATATATAAATATTACAGGATAAAACATCTCTAGTACGTATGCCGATATATATATATAGATAATATATGTAGTTAGATCATATGCATTTGTTTATAGTATATCTTATAATATATACACAAGTGCACTGATATACAGTATACCTCTATTATGTTACGCTATGCTATGCTGCTGAACTATAGCTATAGTTATAACATGACTGAAGTTTATGGTATATTCGAAAAATATATCTTATAGCTATAGCTATAGCAGATAGCTGGTTGGTTTTAAATCTGTTGGTTAGCCATTGCGCATGCAAAGATAGATATACAATGTATACTTGTACATAATTATTCAATCAATGTGAAATTTTATTAATTTCCAATATTTTAAATTTAAAGCTAATTCTAGGGTTTCCTCTGAGGTTTACTCATAATTATTTTCATATATATATATTTAGGTAACCTACTTAGTAACATATTGTTATAATTAATTGACAGTATCTAGAAACGTTATCCCAGATCTCTTACGTATTTGATTACTCACAGACTATTTAAAACAAGAGCAAGATATATATTGACAAAAAGAACTAGTTGCAATTGCAGTAACGATTAAAAATCGTTAAATATCGAAAAACTATAAGCATTATTCGTTAGACATATATAGAGTGGTTGATCGATGTATATATACTATATATCGCAAGATCATAGAAAATACTATTAGCTATAGGAAAACCTCGAGAGTATAAGCATAAACAGTACTAAGAGATATATCTACAGAGAACAAATTGAAATCACTTATGCTTATATTTGAACAAATAGTAATTGATTATTCTTTGTATCTATATAAAGTATACCTAATTTCTAAATACTCTAATATCAAACGCTATTAATTTTTAGATAAAAATACACCCATAGATCTACCACAGTATAATTGTACGCTATTAACTTACCAAATCATTAATATTGATATAACTGATATCTAATCTAAATCTCTTCTTCTTCTCCTTCTAATCCTACATTCCAATATACTTTTTTTTACCACCAATATTCTCTTACCATTACCATATCGCATTTATTCTGTCCATACCCAAGTATCATCATATTATTACTCAAGCAGTGTTAACTCACTCAAGTGGTGTTAAAGAAAACTAGGGTCCTATTTCCTAATTGGGAATTAGGTGTTGAAAACTTTTCTAACTTACCAATTTTGTAAGTGAAAAAAACAAACCCTACCAAAAAATAACTCTAAAAATTTATTCCTGAGATTGAAATTTTTCAACCTACGTGTAGCGCGCGTAGTGTAAATTTTTTTTTTTCCCACTCAAAAAAATCAGTAAACCCACCTTGAACCAATTTATGCTGCATTAGAGAAGAATTATCTAAGCTGTACTAGTAAAATAAAATTTAAAAAAAGGCCGGGTAAGCTATCAAGAAAAAAAAAAAAAATTTCTTACAAGCATCAACCCCCGATAAGCCTAGTTAAGGTCCCAATAGAGCGCTTGCGTAATTGTGTCACCCCAAAAATCTTCAAGCTTGCCGCCACTAGCTGGCTCCCAGCCCACAAGCTGTGTGAAAAAAAAAAAAAAAGAATTTTTTTCCTCAGCTTACTCTTTTTTTTTTTTTTTTCTTGTTGGTCTAGTGATTTTTTTACTCAAGTTCCCGACAAACTTATTTACCACTCACCACACAATAGATACACAATGTATGTACATACTAGCGATTAAAAATGAAATAAAAGCATCAACGAAAGGAGTAAATGAATGAATGAATGGACGATGATAATTAAAAGAGATATATAATGGTTATTCGATATTATTGTAATGTTGGTTTAATTATGTTATGTTTGGTTTCAATTAGAAAATAGTTCAGAAGTATACGACTCATGCGCTGAAAAAAAAAAAAAAAAAATTTCAATGAAAAATTTATACAACTATAATGAAATACAACAACAATTATAATATCAAATCATCACATTATTTTCAATCAACAATGTTATTGTAAATTGTAAAAAACATTCTATCAGTCATGTCAAAGCTACAACCACTATCAAGATATTGACAAAATAGCACATTCATCAACCCAACTTGTTCATCATTTATCATTCGTTTTATATGTTTTTTTAACAAAATATCCAAGAAGATACTAACAAATCAATTAGGGCTAAACGTACCAAAAAAGTAGGAATCACCGGGAAGTACGGTTGTCGATATGGTTCATCAATCAGACGAGCTGTTCGAAAATTAGAAACTAGCTCAAAGACCACTGCCTACTGTCAACACTGTGGTAAGACTTCTGTCCGAAGACAAGCTGCTGGTATCTGGAAATGTCGATCATGTAACAAAACCACTGCTGGTGCTGCTTACTCTTATGCTTCATCTGCTGGTACTACCGTTCGATCAACCATTCGACGTTTACGAGACTTGCGAGAAGCTTAAGAAGTTTTTTGTTCTTCTGTTTTTATGACTTTTAAAAAAATTTATTATATTTTATTAATGTATTTTTGATAATATTATTAGTTTTTTTTTTTGTATATGATCTTTTAGGTTATGTATCCATTGTAGATTGAAAAATTTCAATTATTGTAGTAAGTATTGTGAAAAATTGCTTAACAGATTTAGAGCTCTAGAAACACGACCTCCGATCCGACTACATCGTACACTAAACTAGAGAAAACATGATCATTTGCGGCTGAGGTTTTTTCTATTTATACCAATGGTAAGCGTTAACTAAATTTATTACACTTCACATCAAAACTTAAAAAAAGGGGTATTGAAATCATAATTTCTTGAACTTAAATATATGCAATTATTTTTAAAATTAAAAACCAAGGTACTAAAAAAATTTATACAAATTGAATAAAATTACCAGAATCTTAACATTTCAAATAGCGAACCCACATGTTGGTTGTGAAATACACATATGTTTCTTAAAATGTAACAGAATAATTTTTTTTTTTTTTCACAGCCCAGCCGTTTATTTTTTTTTAACAAGCCAAAAGTTTTTTTTAGCTTTTTTTTTTTTCTCACACGTATACACAATATTTTTTTTGTGGAAAATATTTATCCTCCACTTTTTTTATTTTTACCTTCGCGATTTATAAAAAACATACTAACAAATAAAAACTATATCTTGATAAAAAAAAATACAAAATTTTTTTTGAACGACAAATATAAATAAAATAAGTTTTACACAACATGTCTAATCAGGATTTCAACCTGATAGATCATCCATCAGTTCCCAATGGAGATGATGACCACAACAACAACAGACGAAACAATCATCCATATGGGAATCATAATGGTATAAATATGTTTGATCAAAGTCATGATGATTTTTTACAACCAACACAAAGTAATCCATATGGAAATTCAAATAGTATTCCAGATAATAATAGTTTAAATCCTATTGATAGTTATAATAATATTCATGGTAATCAAAGTGGATATTTTGATGGTACAGGTATTGCAGCAGATATTGAAGATGATGAAGATGATTTTTTAAATAGATTACCAAAAGATTCAACAACAACATCAAAACAAAAAAAAGGTATTAGTGGATTATATTCATCAATGAAAAATAAATTAGGAATGGAACAAGATTATACAGAAATGGATTTACCATTAACTGATCAATCAAATAAATCACATCCAGCTGGTGGAGCAAGATTTGAAGGAGTTGAAGAAACAAGTGAAGAAGAAAAAAATGCATTTGATATTAGAAGAATTTGGAATAAAATATTAGGTAAAAAAACTGATGATACATATCAAGGACCAAGAATTATTGAAATTAATAATCCAGGTGCTCATGTTGGTTATAAAGATAATCATATTAGTACAACAAAATATAATATTGCAACTTTTTTACCCAAATTTTTATTTGAACAATTTAGTAAATATGCAAATTTATTTTTTTTATTTACAGCATGTATTCAACAAGTACCAAATGTTTCACCAACTAATAGATATACAACAATTGGGACTTTAACAGTAGTTTTATTAGTATCAGCAGTTAAAGAATTAACAGAAGATTTTAAACGAGCTAATGCAGATAAAGATTTAAATAATTCAAAAGTTGATGTTTTAAATGATCATGGAGAATGGGAAGAAAGGAAATGGGTTCAAGTTCAAGTTGGTAATGTTGTTAGAGTTAAATCAGAAGAACCTTTTCCAGCAGATTTATTATTATTAGCATCATCAGAACCTGAAGGGTTATGTTATATTGAAACATCTAATTTAGATGGTGAAACCAATTTAAAAATTAAACAAGCAGCATCAGAAACTAGTTATTTAGTTTCACCACAAGAATTACATAGATTAAATGGGAAAATTTTAAGTGAACAACCAAATAGTAGTTTATATACTTATGAAGCAACATTAGAATTACAAGGTAGAAGAATTGCATTACAACCAGATCAATTATTATTAAGAGGTGCAACATTAAGAAATACTCCATATATTCATGGTGTAGCAGTTTTTACAGGTTTTGATTCAAAATTAATGAGAAATGCAACAGCAGCTCCAATTAAAAGAACTGCAGTTGAACATATGTTAAATTTACAAATTATTTTTTTATTTGGAATTTTAATTTTATTATCAGTTGTTTCATCATTAGGTGATGTTATTAAAAGAAAAAGAGATGGTGATTCAATGAGTTATTTAATGATTGAAGGTCAATCTTTAGTATCATTATTTTTTTTGGATATTTTAACTTATTGGGTTTTATTTTCAAATTTAGTTCCAATTTCGTAAGTACCTTTTAAAAAGAGAAAAAAGCTAACTAATTAATAGGTTATTTGTTACTGTTGAATTAATTAAATTTTATGCCGGATTTTTAATTTCATCAGATTTAGACATGTATTATAAAGAAACAGATACACCAGCTGTTTGTAGAACATCATCATTAGTTGAAGAATTAGGACAAATTGAAATGGTTTTTAGTGATAAAACTGGTACATTAACAAGAAATATTATGGAATTTAAAAGTTGTTCAATTGCTGGTAGATGTTATGCAAGTGAAATTCCTGAAGATAGAAAAGCAACAATTATTGATGGTCAAGAAGTTGGTTATAATTCTTTTGATGTTTTAAAAGATGATATGGAAGATTCAACAACTGGTCAAGTTATAGCAGAATTTTTCACTTTATTAGCATCATGTCATACAGTTATTCCAGAAGTTGATCAAAAAACTGGTAATATTAAATATCAAGCAGCATCACCTGATGAAGGAGCATTAGTTGATGGTGCTGCTAGTTTAGGTTTTCAATTTAGTATTAGAAGACCAAAATCTTTAACAATTAATATTAGAGGTCAAGATTTTGAATATGAATTATTAAATATTTGTGAATTTAATTCAACAAGAAAAAGAATGAGTGCAATTTTTAGATGTCCTGATGGTAGAATTCGATTATATTGTAAAGGTGCTGATACAGTTATTTTGGAAAGATTAGCAAATGATAATCCATTTATTCAATCAACAACAAATCATTTAGAAGATTTTGCAAGTGAAGGTTTACGAACATTATGTCTTGCAATGAGAGTAGTACCTGATGAAGAATATTATGAATGGAAAACAGTATTTGATGAAGCTTCAACAACTTTAGATAATCGAGCAGAAAAATTAGATGATGCAGCAGAATTAATTGAAAGAGATATGTTTTTATTAGGTGCAACAGCAATTGAAGATAAATTACAAGAAGGTGTACCAGAAACTATTCATACATTACAAGATGCTGGTATTAAAGTTTGGGTTTTAACTGGTGATAGACAAGAAACTGCTATAAATATTGGTATGAGTTGTAAATTATTAAGTGAAGATATGAATTTATTAATTATTAATGAAGATGATTATCAATCAACAAGAGATTCAATTTTAAATAAATTAAATGCAATTAAAAATGCTCAAGCACAACAACAAGAATTTGAAACTTTAGCATTAATTATTGATGGTAAAAGTTTAGGATTTGCATTAGATAAAAATTTGGAAAAAGAATTTTTAGAATTAGCATTAATTTGTAAAAGTATTGTTTGTTGTAGAGTTAGTCCTTTACAAAAAGCATTAGTTGTTAAATTAGTTAAAAGACATACAAAAAGTTTATTATTAGCAATTGGTGATGGTGCAAATGATGTTTCAATGATTCAATCTGCTCATGTTGGTGTTGGTATTAATGGATTAGAAGGATCACAAGCAGCAAGAAGTGCTGATGTTGCAATTGGTCAATTTAAATATTTAAGAAAATTATTATTAGTTCATGGTACATGGTCATATCAAAGATTAAGTCGAGCAATTTTATATTCTTTTTATAAAAATATTACATTATATATGACACAATTTTGGTATGCATTTCAAAATGGTTTTTCAGGTCAATCAATTTATGAATCATGGACAATTACTTTTTATAATGTTTTTTTCACAGTTTTACCACCATTTGTTTTGGGAGTATTTGATCAATTTATTAGTGCAAGATTATTAGATAGATATCCTCAATTATATCAATTAGGTCAAAAAGGAACATTTTTTAATGTTAAACATTTTTGGGAATGGGTTTTAAATGGATTTTATCATTCATTATTATTATATATTTGTGGAGTTGAAGCATATAAATGGTTTAATGTTAATAGTAATGGAGTTGTTGCAGATCATTGGGTATGGGGTACAGCATTATATACAGCATGTGTTTTAACAGCATTAGGTAAAGCAGCATTAATTACAAGTATGTGGAATAAATATACAATTATTGCAATTCCTGGTTCATTTTTATTATGGCTTGGATTTTTCCCAGCTTATGCAACAATTGCACCAATGATTAATGTTTCTGATGAATATAAAAATATTTTAAAATATTGTTATGGAAATTTAACATTTTGGGCAATGATTATTATATTACCATGTATTTGTTTAATTCGAGATTTAGCATGGAAATATTATAAAAGAATGTATAGACCAGAACCTTATCATCATGTTCAAGAAATTCAAAAATATAATATTGCTGATTATAGACCAAGAATGGAACAATTTCAAAAAGCAATTAGAAAAGTTAGATTGGCTCAAAGAGCAAGAAGACAACGAGGGTTTGCATTTTCTCAAGCTGATGAAGGTGGACAAGAAAGAGTTGTTCGTGCTTATGATACTACACAACAACGTGGTCAATATGGTGAAATGAAAAGTTCAAATATTAATAGTACTATATAGTTAGGTATTTTAATTTAATGAAAAATCTTGATGTTTAAAACGTTTTGATCCTCCACCACCTAAATAATCTCCTGCTAATTGACCATTACCACTAATATAATATTGATAAGTTGTAATACCTTCTAATCCAACAGGACCTCTTGCTAAAACTCTTGAAGTTGAAACACCAACTTCAGTACCAAAACCAAATCTTAAACCATCACTAAATCTTGAACTTGTATTATGAAATACACAAGCACTTTCTAAACCTTTATGAAATAATTGTGCTGCTTTATTATCTTTTGATACAATAACATCAGTATGATGAGAACCATGATGATTAATATGAGAAATTGCTGATTGTAATGATTCAATTGATTTAATTGCAATTGTTAATGATAAAAATTCAGTATCAAAATCTTCATCTTTTGCTTCAATTAAATCATTAATACCTTGAGATTCTAATTTTTGTTTTAATTCACTTTCTACTCTACATTCAACACCATTTTCTTGTAAACTTGTAATAACATTTTTAATTAATTCATTATTTGATAATAATTTTTCATTAATTAATAAAGTTTCACAACTATTACAAGCAGCTGGATAATTTGTCTTTGAATCAACAACAATTTTTGGTGCTAAAATTTCATCAGCATCTTCATGTAAATAAACTGAACATAAACCATCAGCATGACCCATAACAGGAATTGTTGAATTTCTTTGAATAGATTTAACTAATTGATTTGAACCTCTTGGAATAACTAAATCAATATAATCATCTTGTTTTAATAAATCACCAACTTGTTCTCTACTATTAACTAATTGTAATGCATCAACAGGAACTTGAGTCTTTGGTAAAACTGATTTAATAATTTCACTCATTGCAGTAAAAGTATGAAAAGATTCTTTACCACCTTTTAAAATTGCTGCATTACCAGATTTAATTGCTAATGCACTAATATTTGCAATAACTTCTGGTCTTGCTTCAAAAATTACTAATAAAACACCAATTGGACAACTAACTCTATATAAATCCAATCCATCATCTAAATGTCTTGAAATTGAAATTTTACCAACTGGATCTTCTAATGCAATAACATCTAAAATTCCTTGTAACATTGTATCATATTTATCACCTTTACCTAAATCTAATCTTTTAATTAATGCATCAGATAAATTATTAGTTTGTGCTAATTCCATATCTTTTTTATTTGCTTCTAAAATTATATCTCGATTATCTCTAAGACTATCATGAATAATTTTTAATGCTGCTGTTCTTTCATCATTAGATCTAGTTTTTAATATACTAGCTGATTCTCTAGCATTTTTTGCAATTACTTCACTCATTTTGATTCGTCTTTTTGGTTATTATGTGTATATTTTTTGTATGAGTCAGATTGGGAAATTATCAATTATTTATATAACAAGAAAAAGGTAGAAAGCGGAGCCGTGCCGGTTAATTTATGTAATTCCCAGTTTAAACGAGATTAATGTTTAAACCGTTTCACGTTCGTTGTGATATTTATACTTGGTATAACAAAAGTGCCGTGCTGGCGTCATACCCTATAAAAACGCTTAGGCTTAGTATTGTTGCGGTTGGAGAGAGGCCTACGTCAACACAGAAAATTGTGTTGGGATATTTCGTTATCAAAGATTTTTTTGCGCGTTTATTTTTTTTCACCACATTTACAAAAAAATTTGAAACCACAACACAACTAACCTCCATCAACTTAAGAATCAAGTTAAAGCATGAACGTTGAAGAATTAAAAACAGAAATTGGTAATTGTTCATCAGTTGAACAAATTTCTGAATTAGTATCAAAATACTATAAACAAGATAAAGTTGAAGATTTAATTAGTGAATTTCCACCAACTAATAATATTATTTGGGTTAATGCATTAAATAATTTATTAAAAACAACTGATAAATTTATTTTATTAAAATTATTTGATGATTTATGTTCAAATTTAGATCCAACTCAATTAAGACCAGTTATTAGAAAATTTGTTCATATTTATAATGAAATTCAATCATATATTTATCAAAATGAAAAACAACGATATGGTATTTATATGATTCATATTATTAATAATACAATTAAAAAAATTGAATCATTAAATGAAAATGATTTAAATAAATTAACATTTTTTCATTGTGATTTAATGCAATGGGCAATTGAATGTAAAACTACTTTATTAGTTGAACATTATGCAACTGAAAAAAATTTTCAAAGAAAACATTCATTATTTGAACCAACAAAACAACAAATTTCAAAATTTTTTCATTATAGTGGTGAATTATTATTACAATATGGTTTATATGAAAGAGCAGTTGAATTTTTATCAATTGCAATTACTGGTACTGTTACAAAAGATACAAAAAATTTAAGAACAAATTCTTTTTATAAATGGCAATTAGCAAATTTATTAGCTTATGGAAAAAATTCAAAATTACCAAAAGTTTGTAGTGGTAATGACGATTGGATTGAACAAGCTAAAAAATCATATATTTTTCCTTCAAGTTTTGAATCATTATTTGATAAAAAAGATTTTTTACAAATGAGTGATGATACTTTGGAATCTAAAAGAAATAATACAAAGATTAGAAAAAATGGTAAAATTCAACATCATCAATTTATGCAACAATTTAATAGAGAAGCAAATGAAGGGGATCAAGAATCATCTACATCTAGTTCAAGTATTCATCCTCATCATCATCAACAACAACAAAGTCCAGAAGATTTACATAGAGAATGGGGTAATGTTGAATTAGTTGAAGAATGTTTAAAAAGAAGAATGGAATTTAAAATTTTATCACAAAAAAAAATCTTCATGTCAATGAAATTAAGTAATTTATTTAAAGATTTTCAATCAGATAAAAGTTTAAAAGATTATTTTAAATCAATGAGTGAATTGGAATTATTTATTCAAAAAATGATTTTAAAAAATAAATTAAATGGCAAATTAAATGAAGATTCAAATCAACAAGTTATTATTTGTTTTAATAATAATGATGATGATAAAAATATTATTAAACAAATTGAAATTTTAGAAAATGAATTGGAAAATATTACATCAATTTCTCAATTATTAGATCAAAAGGGTAGAAATATTATTAATAAAGTTAATTTTACAAGAAGTTTAAAAGATGCATCAAAAAATCGAGGTTGGCCACATGGAGTATCAAATTCTAGAAATAATAGTAATACAATTGGTAGTGCTAATAATTTAACTAATATGGATCCATTACCAGTATATGGATCAAGAAATATGAGACCAAGTAATAATAAAAGATCAAGATATAATCATGATTATAATGATAAAAATATTTTTACAAGAGGTAAAAATTTACAAGATTATAATCCTGGTAGTACTAGTAATAGTACATTAATTAGAAATAATCAATCTGGAGGTGAAGAAGATGATACAATGTTACAAGCAGATGATGATTTAGTTGATGATGAAGAATATGGAGATGAAAGAATGGGTGGTTATAGTGAATCTGAATAAATTCTTTTTTTCTTATATACAAAAAATAAATATCTTGTTAGTATGCTAGTTTGTTTTCTTTTTATTATCCTCATCGGGTAGACCTAAATTTTTCCATTCATCATGATCCATTAATCCACTATTCGTTGTTAGTTCTTTAATCTTGTTTAAAAAATACTTACTTATCCATTCGACATTTTAAATAATTTTTTGCAACTAATCTACAACCATGAGCATTTTGACCTTTTGAATATTTTAAACATTCCAAATAATCAGTCATGATTTTTGAACATTCATGATCATGATCTAATGGGAATGATCCTCGTTGTGGTGGGGTTGGTCTCCAACCTGCTCCTGATGTTCCTGGTGCTGTACTTGCACTCATTTTTTATTCTAAATTATATTGTTATTATGGTGTGATGATTTTTAATGGCAAAAAAATAAAAAAATTTGGTGATGAAAAGTTTCTAAATGGATTATAATATTTTTGGGCACGGAGATCCGATATGTTCAGTGTCTCAGAATAACTTATTTCCCCCACTTGGGGGCCGCATGAGGCTTGAACCAACTTTTGGGAATGATTTTTTTTCCTACTTTACGCCACAATAGCTCTAGAAATCAAAAAAAGGAATAAATATATATTTTTAACACTAAACTATTTTTTTTAATATTTTTAGATTTTTTTTTTAATAATAATTTTTCATTACATATTTAATTGAGATAATTGACGTTCAAGATATGAAACTCTAGATTCTGCATGATGTAATCGTTCTTCCATCATTCTCATTCGATGTTCCATTACTCTAACCAAATTCCATGCATCATTTTCTTGACCACCATTACTATTAGAATTACTAGATGTAGTTGGTGGAGTACTTCCTGGTGGTTGAGGTGGAGGTAATTGAGAATGTATAGAATGAGGTGAATGATTTAATGGATTAATTAATTGACTCATTGGTGATGATGGTGTACTATTAGAATGCAGTGTTGTTGAAGTTGGTAAATGATGCAAATGAGGTAATACAGGAAAT
Source organism: Blastobotrys capitulatus (assembly GCA_030564325.1). Taxonomy (NCBI): domain Eukaryota; kingdom Fungi; phylum Ascomycota; class Dipodascomycetes; order Dipodascales; family Trichomonascaceae; genus Blastobotrys; species Blastobotrys capitulatus. The sequence goes on from JAJLUL010000028.1 coordinate 67,635, forward strand.
GAAGGTAATGTAGTTGTATGCGTGTTATTAGTATTATTATTAGTAGTATTAGTAGATGAAGAAGAATTACCATTTAAATGCTGTTGTTGTAAATTTGGAGGTTGTTGATAATGTTCTAAAAATGCAGGTCCAATCAAATTTGGTCGATGTCTTGGCCAATCTGAATGAGATTTTAATGGTAATGGTAATCTAGGATTAGGATTTTGGTTAGTATTAGAATTATTATTATTGTTAGTATTAGAATTGTTAGTAGATACTCCACCTAATGGAGAATTTGAATTATTACGTAAATTGTTAGTAGATTCTGATGATGATGATGAAGATACAACTCGAACTTTTGCTTCATTTGATAAACATGTCCCACTACCTTTAACATGTCTAACTAAAGCATCAGCTCTTGCAAAACCTCTACCACAATTATTACAAATATGTGGTTTTAAACCAGAATGTGATTTTTCATGTCTTCTTAAATCATGTAATCTTCTAAAAGTATTTGAACATGTTTCACATTTAAAAGGTTTTTCATTATCATGAGATAATAAATGAGATTGTAAATTATGTCTTCTTGAAAAAGTTTTATCACAAGTGGGACATGAATATCTATTACCACCACTTGATGAAGAATTGTGACCATTACTAATAGTTGTTGAAGAAGTTGATGATGATGATGATAATAAAGTGGCAGTTGTTAATATTGGTGTTGTATGTGATGCACTAGGTGATCTTGATGAACTTCTACTTGTATCTGAATTATTTGTTGTAGTTGGAACAGATTGTAAAGAATCTTGAAAACTAGCATGATTATGTGAATGATGAGGTGGTGGTGTATTAGTTGATGGTGGTGATGCACGAGGTGAAAATGCTTTTGCAGCTTCTGATGCTGCAGTAGCTGCCAATTCATCTAGCGCGTTCATTATTCTATTTGATTTATTATAATTAATACTATTGTTGAAATTGTCTTTTTTTTTTTGTTATTGTATCAAGAGAAGTAAATCTTCTCTATTAATGTCTTTTTTTGTTAGTTGTTGAAACTAGTTATTTTTTTATTAATATTCTAATTTGATATTTTAAAATAAATCTTCTTTTATTATTCTGATGTTATGTTTGTTATTATGGTTGGTGATAAAGAGTAATTTTAATCTAAAAAAAAAAAATTTTCCTCATACAAAAATTTTCACCATAAAAAAATAATACAAGCCT
>JAJLUL010000028.1:68934-107323 GCA_030564325.1 Blastobotrys capitulatus
ATTGTGGTGGCCAGTGAATTTTTTTTTTTTTTAGTACGGCTTAAAGAGGGGAAAGAGTTAAAAAAAAAAAGTGGCACGCCACGATGGAATGGAGATGATGGCAAAAAAAAAAAATTGTGGCTGTTTTTTTTTTTTTTCTCTCTTTGTGTTTTAGATATATTTCTAGCCAATAATTAATCCACCAATATAAGAATCGTAGTAAATTAATAAATAAAATGCTTCTATCTTTCCAGGGGAAGATTTTTCTTATAAACAATAATACTAATTCGGTTGATTTTTTTTTACAACTTGAGCTTATAAAAAATATTCTTTAATATTGTTACTGTTTAAAAATTTTTTTGAATTCTAATAGGCCAATCCAAATTAGAACAATTCCTTATATTACTTTTAAAAATAAAACAATCGTTTGAGATCGGAATTACACCTGAGTATTTTCCCAGAAAACTATAATGCCTCAAGCATTGATAGAAACGGGTAGGTGCTACTATACCAGTACAAGCTTACAGAATTTAACAGCTTGTGGTTGCTAGGGTGTTGAAAAAAAAATACAATCCCCGGTCTTAAGCCAGCTTAAAAAAAATTCTTTCTAGCACTTCGAAGTGGGGCATACACACAAACTGCATAAACCATCATTCCACGTGATTTTGTCATCATTCAAGCAGAGCTACCAGGTAACTGCCATATTTTAACTCAAAATTAAATCACTACACTACTGTAAGTAAACCAGGAAAATTATTTTCAAAGGCGTTTTTAACCGAAATTTTAAGCGCTTCTACATGTATACAGTTAATAGTGTTAATAATAAAGTGGCATCGATCGAATTATAATTTTTCTTTTGCTGGAAAAAAAAAAAATTTTCTTGTACAGCCACATCGCCAAACGCAGCCGGTTGACGCCGCCGCTCGCTGCCACAATAGAAAATTTTTTCATACCTTGCACATGTGTAAAATTAAATTTATTACAGCTACTAAAGTGATTGGATTTAATTTGAGTGTAATTTTAAAAGCCGGCCTTACTACAACAGTGTGTATTAGTATCATGATCATGGGCAGCTTGCCTCACCTACAGTAACTACAGTAGGGCTTGTGGTTACCTCACCAAGCAAATATTATATTAATTAAAATTACGTCAATGATAAAATTTTCAAGCGTATTGGTACACTGTACCTAGTAAAAGCGTGAATAAGTACTACAAGTGCTTAAGCATGCACATTTAAAGCGTGTATAAAGTTTGAGCCGCACAATTTTTGGATGTATGCCTAATTAATATAGCACCCAATAAACATCATTGTATTATTTTACAGCTGATTAACATAGATCACAGTAGAAGAATACTGTATATCATAACTCAACCCTAGGTAGATTTACATGAGTACTATATACAACGCCTCGTGAACAAAACAACCAACAAACCCAAATCGATACATATTGCAAAATAAAAAAAAAAAAAACAATAAATAATATATTAAATATATAACAAGACTAAATGCAAAAAGAAATAAATTAAAAATACTTTGTAATAAAGTAATAAACAATGCTGGTGGTATGATACTATAAACAAAAAATAATATGAATAATATATAGTATTGGTAGTATATATATTATATTATAATGTAATGAATAATTTAAATAGGTGAACCTGATCTGGTTGGATTAGTTGAATTTGGACTACCTTGTCTTGATCCATTTACTGGTTGTTGAGAAGGAGGTGGTACACTTGGTGAACCTGATCTACTTCCATTCTGTTGTAATTGTTGTTGCTGTAATTGCTGTTGTTGTAATAATTTTTGTTGTTGATATTGTTGTTGTCTCATTGCTTGTAAATAATTTAATCGTTGTAAACTTGGTGGTCTAACAAATGCTAATTGTTCTGGTTGATCTGGACTAAAAGCATTAGCTCTACCAAATAATCCTCCAATACCACCATTTGCTGGTGTACCTTTTGGTTGTAAAGCAGCAGCAAACATTTCTCTAATTCTAAAATATCCATGTCTAACTCTTGTTGATAATAAAACTTTCTTTTCTAATGGTGCTACAACCATATTAGATCTTTTAACACCTTCCATAACTTGTGCAACTTCTTCATCAGGATTTATTGGTGCATTACCACTTAATGCTTCATTTTCATCTGCTAATTGTTGAGCTGCTGCATGACTTGCTTGTTTAACTTGATTTTTCTTTTGATATTGTGATAATAAAACATCATATGGTGCACTTCTACCAACAACTGCTCTTTTTGCCCCCATTGAATGTGTTTTACATGTTAATGATCTTGCACATAATTGACCATTTGCTAATGGTACACCACATTTTTTTTCAACATCAACAGGTTTTATAACTTTTTTATCACCAACATTTGTATCTTTATTATTACTTGTCTTTGTTGATGATTTATTTGAATCTAATTTTTTCTTTTTTGGTTTAGGACTACTTGTATCATCATTATCTTTATTAGTTTTCTTTTTCTTATAAGTCTTTTTAACTTTTTTAGTTGTTGGTGTTTCAATATTACTAGTTAATTCATTTTCTGTATTTGTACTTATTGAATTTTCTTCTTCTGTTTCTTCTAATTTTCTTTTCTTTGATTGTTGACATGCATTTTCAACATGATACGTTAAAGCATTTGTTAATACTGGTCGATTACAATAACTACATAACATATAATCCAATTCACTACTTAGAGGATTTCTTGATAAATTACTGGTATCCCATCTTGATAATTGTGGTTTAATTGATATTTTATTTTTATTATTTGGAGCATTTGGTGAATTATCATTTGGTAATGAATTAGCAACTTGTTTCCATGTTTTATTTACATTTGGTGGTGTTTTTTTACCAACTTTTTGTTTTTTTAATTGAACTTTTTGATCTTTTTGTGATCCAAATATTTGTTGAAGTAGTTTTGTATCCATGGTTTATGGTTTTATGGTCTATTTTGGATGATGAGTTGGGGGAAGTGAGCTGTTTGGATTTTAATTTTAAATTTTTTTTTTTCGAGATCGAAAAAATTGATACAATAGGGAAAAGGTAGAGAAAAAAAAAATGAAGCTTAGAGAGTCTAGTTTGTATGAGATATCGGAGTAGTAGTATGTAGCTAGTAAAAGGGGTGTTCTTTTAATTGTGTGTAGAAATTTTTTTTTCAAAAAACCACGTTAAGTTTTTTTTTGTTTTACACTGAAAAAAAAAGTTCTCCAGTGTGAGCGTTAGTGCTGAGGCGGGATCGAAAATTCGAAATCTAAAACATGAAAAATTATCTATTAAAAAAAAAGGTACTAAATAGTCTATAGTCTATGAAGAAGTTGTAGCAGAACTAGTAGAAGTAGAATCTACATTTAATTTACCTTTAACAAATGGTAAACCATATTGAAATAAAATAGTCATAACAATACAACTCATTAATCCTTTCAAAGTCATGATAAAATTATAAAAATAAATAACATCAGCTCTTTTAACATGTTGAGATTGTTCTAAAGCATCTTCAAATTTTTTTGACATTTTATCTCTTGAAAATTCTTTCAAAACTCTTTCTTTACCTAATAAACCCATTTCATTTAAATCAAATTCATTCTTTAAAACTTTTAAAATATAATCACTCCAAACATTTTTATTTTGTGGTAAATTCCATCCAACTTTATCAGTAATTGTTTCTAATGGACCACCAGAATCTGTTGCAATAACTGGAGTATTTAATAACATTGATTCTAATGGTACAATTCCAAAATGTTCATTTTGTGGAGTATATAATAATACTTTACTTGATTTAATAATAGTATTTTTTGTTTTTGTACTACATGATGGTAAAAATAATACATTAATATTATCTTTAATTTCAATTGATTCATTATTAAAAATTGTTTGATAATTTAATTTATAATTATCACAAATTTCTTTTAATTCATCCAAATATTCTTTATTTTCATTAACTCTATTATCATATCCACCAGCAACAATTAATAAATTATTTTCATTTTTTTTAATATTAGAATTTGCAATTGCAAAAGATTCAACAGCTAAATCAATTTTTTTTGTTCTTTCAAATCTATTAATTGATGTTAAAATATTATAATTTGATAATTTTTCTAATAAAATATTATCAATTTCAATTTCATTTTCAGTATCAACACATGGGTAAATAACTTCTGGCATTCTAACTAATCTCATTGTTTTACCAAAAGTTTTCCTAGTAAATTTTGAATTAACAACAACAACATCAGAATAATTTGTTGACCATCTTTCAAACCAATCAAATGGATATCTATAAATTTTTTTTAAAATATTATCTCTTTTTGTTAATAATTGATCTGGGAAATGACCATAAAAAACAATTCGACTATTTTCACAATATAATCTTAAAAATGGAACACATGCACTTAATTGATCAACAATAAATGTATCATATTGAATACCTGATTTAATTAATAAATAAGTTAAATGTAATTGTCTTAAAATAGCACAAATAATTGCAAATTTTCCAAAAAATTTATTTGGGATAATAGTATTTCCTAATACAATAACATTTAAAGTACCATCTTTAACTTCTTCAAATGCATGACTTTTATCACAATGACTTGTATAAATTGTAACATTATGACCTCGTTTTTGTAATCCAACTGCTGCATCAACAACCAATCTTTCAGCACCTCCAATTCCCAGATCTGGATGAATAAATGCTACTTTCATTGTCCTGTTCTTTTTGAGATTCAGTAAACTTTGTGAAGAAGAGTAGTTTGATTTAGTTTGATTTGAATTGAGAATAAAAAGGGGGAGATTTAAATTGATTAAAAATTACAGCGATCAATGGTGGTGGAACACGTCGGTTTGCGTGTGGTCAAAAAAAAAAAAAAATTTGGGACCTTCAAACGAATTTAAACTCACGTGAAAATCCAAAAGTCAGCTGACTGATTTAGTAACTTTTTTTTTATTTATCGACATTGAACTTATTGGAGAAGAATTTTTTTTTTTAACCCCACCACAAATTACAAAAAACAATGAGTAACGTATTTAGAATAAATTCAATACCAAACCGTCCAATACCTAAAGCACCAATAAGACCACAAAAAGATGATGAAGAAAGAAAAGTTTTACGAGAATTTCTTCAAGCAATGGAACAAAAAGGTTTAATTCAAAAATCAACATCAAATTATAGATCACCATGTGCATTTACTAGACAATCATATAAAAAATTTTATAATATAGCAGTTAATTTTAAAGATTTAAATGCAATTACAGAAGATCAAAGTAGTATGGCACCAACTTTAGAATATATCTTATCATTAATTAGACCAAAACAAATTTTTACATTATTAAGTTTAAAAGATCCTTATTCAGTATTAAAAATTCATCCTGATGATACTTATAAAACAGCATTTGCAACAGAAGTTGGAGTTTATGAATTTTTAGTATTTAGAAGAGATATGAAAAATAGTATAAGATATTTAAATGAATTTTTAAAATCAATTATAGGTGATGTTTATCATAAAACTTGTTTTTTTTATATGGAAAATTTTATTATAATGTCACCAGATATTAAAACTCATCATTCTCAAGTGGCTAAAATTATTAATATATTAGATTCAAATGGTTTTCAAGTTAATATGGAAAAATCAACAATTGCTTCAAATAATTTTGATGTTTTTGGTCATCATATTAATCAATTTGGTGTTGCACCAGTTCAACAAAAATTACAAAGTTTTTATGAACAAGAAAAAGAAGCTCCTCAACATAATAATCAATTAATGACTGGATTAAATACTTTATTTTATTTTAGAAGATGGATTCCTCATTTTTTTGAACATGCAGATTATTTATATCAATTAAAAGATGCTTCAACTTTTCATTGGGATCAATTAGCTGATACTAAATATAATAAATTAAAAGATTTATTTGTAAATTGTGGTTATATATCACATTATAATCCAAATGAATCATTATTTATAAAATTAACAATTTCAAAATTAGAAATTGCTGCTGCATTATTTCAAAAATCTAGTGAAAAACCAATTGGATATTTTTCAAAAAAATTAAATGATAATCAATCAAATTATAGTATAAATGATATAAAAGTTTTTGCTTTAAATCATTTATTTGAATGTTGGAAATATTATATTACAAAAACAACCCCTTTAACTGTTATTATTGATCCAATTATTAATAGAAATTTTAAACAACAAGTTGAAGGTAGATATAAACCTTCAACTGCACCAAAATGGCATAAATTAGTTGAAGAATATAATGTTAATTGGGAAAATGCTGAATATTCAACAAATATTCCAAATTATTTAATTTCTTTTTAAAAAAATATCTTTAAATAATTGTTTAAATCCATAATAATTTTTTGGATCTTCTTTAATTAATTCATTTGATTTTTTTTGATATAAATTTTTATTTATTTTAATTTGATTAAATCCTAAATGTCTTTGAAATGATGGTATAATTTTTTCAAAAGATTCATTATAAACTTGTAATAATTCAGTTTTTAAATCAATATAACCTCTTCTTGCTGATTGAGGTGCTTGTAAATTATAACTTCTTATAATATTATTCATATCTTTAATTAATTCTTGATGATATTTTAAATTATCATTTTCCCATGATTTTTTATCTAAATTTGATACAAGTTTTGATGCATGTATTAATTTTTTTTTATCACTTAAATTTTTTGTTTCATTATTTAATAATTCTATTGATTTATTAATCCAATCATTAATTAATTTTTTTCTTAAATTTTGTAATTCTAAATAAACTCTTTGTTGACTTTCAACCCATGGTGGTGCAGCATCTTGTTTTTTAATCATTTTATTTAAAAAATATTCAGTTGTATTAATATAAGGACTATTAGCATGATGATCTTTTTCCATTTTATTACCTCTTGGTAAATTATTAAATTGACCTCTTTCAATAGCATCTTGAATTCTCTGATTTGCTATACTATTAACAGTTGCAACCATCCCACTTGCCCCACTTGCCATTAAAAATTTTTCAACATACATATCTTTAATACTAGGACCACCATCTTTTTTATCAGTTTTTGGTATTTTTTCATTTGGTCTATCAATTTTATAATCTAATGCTTTATCTCTTGCTTCATTTAATTGTTCATTCATTGATCTTTTTTTTAAATTTAATGGTTTTAATACTGGTAAATCTTTTTCTAATTTTTTTGAATTAGTATAATGTTTATCCATTTTTAATCTTTTATTTATTCTATTTGGTGATTCTTCACCTGTCCAAATTTCATCTAATGCTGATTCTTTATCAAAATTTGATACATGATTTGGAATATTTTTTTCTAATCTTTTATGATAAATATTTGGTTGATTTGGATTTGATTTTTGAATTCTTTGATACATTTCTTCAATTAATGGATTTGTATCTCTACCACCTGCTTTTGGATCTAAAGGATCAACTGGTGCTTCTTCAGCTAATTGTTGTAATTTTTCTTTCATAGAATATGTTCTATAGAATAGGTATTGATGGAATTTGATAACATTTTTGGTATTTTGTTTAGTCAAGTTGGTTATATTGAGCATTTGAATGTTGTTTTGGTAATTAAAAAAAAAAAAAAAAAAATGTTTGAAATTTTCGTAGTGTATATTTTTTTTCAGAGGCAAATTTTAGAAGGTTGATATTTTCAAAACTCCGTTTTGGTTTCCGATAGGACCTTTAACTTAGGCTTGCTAAGGCTCTTAGATATGGAAATTTTTCAGCTATCTGTAACCATTGGGATTAGATGTAGGTGACAATTGTAAGAGATCTTGGAATCTAACAATTGTTGTTTAATATATTATCTATTAAAATAGTAAAATAATATCAATCAGCTTGCAATGAGTAGCAAAATTTTTTAGACAAATTTTAAAGTTCGAGATATCATAATATTGGAAACAAATCACCCATCTTTAGACAAACTCATTATCAGATATCAGATCATGATATTATTTACTCCTGCTTGCAATATCATGAGTATATATTTTTTGGTAACACTGAGTTCTGAGTTCATTTAAGCTCAATTGCAATTTGTTACCATGGACCAGAATATATAACTAATCGCTATACCTTTAGACAACGTTAACGTACTGTATATAGATCTCTTTTATTGAAAGATTTTGAAGATTTGAATCGATGCTGTATAACCTTGCAATCATGATGTTTTTAAGGTTTAACCTGCAGTTCCAAAATTCAATTGTGATTAAAAAAACTTACCACTGCACATGTTCAGGTAGACTAACTAACAATTCAAACTTAAGCCAATCAGATATTCTTAACAATAACAAAACCTTAAGCTTAAAAATTCGAAATCGATATCTTAGAACATTTAAAATTGATTCTTATTTGAAAATATATATATAGGTGGCAATCTTCTAATGCCTTTCGAAAATCTGGAACAAGGCATAATGATTTACTGTAGTATTCCGATATTTTCTACTCAAACGTCTAATTACATTTGACTGTAAAACTAAATACAGTGAATATCAATCGATATATTATATTTTGAAATATTACTATTGTATCACAAGCAATTATAATTACAGTAGTAGTAGTACAACTTACTGTAGTCCAATAGAAATTTATTATTAGAAATACATGAAAGTATATTGTATAAATTTTATATGTATGTGTATTAATTGTTTTTTCGGCTTCCCGAACTATAATCTGATAGATTGAATAGAAAAGTACATATTTATGATATTGATCCATCTGGATACATATATATACCAGTGTACGTAACAGCTACAATTGTACATAGTATATCACTGGCCACCGGTATCAAGAGCAACGTTAAAGCCATATTTATGGTCACTTAACTATCAGTGGTTCCATCAATTGTATACGTCACATCCAGATTTAAAATAGATAGATCATACTTATAATATTCTTAAACTAGCTTAAGCTTTCAAACTTTCAAAGTTAATTGTCAAATATCTGGATATCATATATATTCGATATAGTTCCGTAGGGTACAATTGATGTCGAACTTGTATTCAATTGTACGATCGGTATCCCGACATAGTATCATCGCCATATATACCTATATCAATCCCTGGTTAACGCAATTGGCAATTGGTATCAGGATACTAGATATCATACTCGGTTTCCCGGTTAATATCATCGTCATATATCCATGGTACATATACTGGTAAGCAATTAGTTGCTGGTAAAATCTGAATATTCCAATTTAAAACGGTTTTCAAACAGTATACTAAGATTTACTATTATATAATGCGAATCATCAATATATTTCTATCACTTTATTGGTTGGCATTACAAATCAAAAGTTTTCTATTGACTTTGAAATTTTTCAGTCATTTTCAGTCTAGGACAAAAAATGTCTTACCAGGTACGAAGAAAACTCAAGCGTATAAAAATCACTTAAGCAGGTGTAAGCCTAGGGTGGATCAAAACCGTTGGGAAGAATTTTGACCCATATTTTTTAAGCCCTGAATTTTTTTTTTTAGAAAGGACTCCGCTTTTGTCTTCACACAGCATTGAAAAGCAGCCCATCAAATCGGTACAATCATACTACACTGTACTCCATGTGGTACCAATGAAAAAAAAAAAAAATACGTTCAACAAAAGAAAACCTTCTATAAAGCTTTTACGATCAGATAATGACAAATTTGGATTAATTATCAAAATCTGATAAAATTCTTTTTATAACCAGGATTATCCATGAACCCCCTTCTACAATCAATAAATGGATCGTATTTTTTTTTTTTATCAGATGTAACGAACAATTTAGTACATACGGAGCTACGTGATCCCTTTTTTTTTTTCTGGAATTGTATGCAACAAAAAATAGGTGTACATATTAGGTATAGTTGCCATTCTATTGGGGACACTAAGAGCCTTTTGTTAAAATGTAGCACAAAGAATAACAATATTAGGTAAAAAAACCCGGACAACAAAAAGACAACAACATCATATCATTTATAAGCTTAGACTGAATCCATAAAATGATTTAAATAATATATTCCAAAGTTTAATTAATAAAAATGCATCAGATAAAAAATATTATTTACATTGCAATAAAGAGGGGGGGGTTCTTCGGAAGAAGAGAGAAAATCTTAGCAATGAGTATTACATACATTATCAATGATGAGGCGCACTAACTTGTTTGAGGCAAAAAATAGTTGTAAAATTTAAAAAAAAAAAAACTTCGATCCGAAAATCTCACCAAATAATAGGACCAAACCAAGCTGTCTGAAACATCCCGGACCGAATATCTATAAATGAAATTTTTCTTATTATAACAGCTTTTTACACTGTTAATACAGCTTTTCTCCTCGAGAAATAATAAAAAAAGATCTGATATCTCCCACTCTAAGGTTTCAAATATAATTTTTTTTTTTTTATATTAAATTTTTCTTTTTTAAATTATTTTATTCTATTCTAAATATATATATATAAACTAATCTTTATCCTCCCCCTCCTCTAATAAAAGAATTCTTTCTACTTTTTGCATCACTAACTACAACAAACAACAAACAACAAAACATGGGGTTATTTAAAAAATTTATTGGATCTTTTGCTAGTGACCCAACAAATGAAATTAAAGAAAATTTTGAAATTGCAGATTGTGAACCAGAAGATTGTGAAGGTTGTAGTACAACATTTCCATCAAGTGTTAAAATTGATGTAGATTTACCATTATGGAATAATACACCAGTATGGAAATTACAATTATTAGCAGCAACTGGGAAAACTGATTGGAAACATAATGTAGCAGATGAAAAAGATTCATTATGTCAACAATTAGATAAAAAACATCATTTATTTGAAGAATTAGCAAAAGGGAAAGTTAAAATTCAAGCTAGTTCAGTTGCATTACCACAAGAACATTTTGAAGTTTCAATACAATCAAAAGCACCATCAAAAATTTTAATGTTACCATATTTTATAGAAATTGAAAATACAACACCAGAAAATTGTAATCAAGATGTTGAACAAGTTATAAAAATTTTTAATGATCAAGAAAAAAAAAAATTTTTAGGTAATCCAAATGGATTAGAATTAAAATCATTATCAAAAGCAATTGCATCAAAAAATTTAGGTTATATTTTGTTATGTAGTCATAGAACAAGAGATAAAAGATGTGGTATTACAGCACCAATTATGAAAAAAGAATTTGAAAAAGTTTTAAGAGAACATGATTTATATAGAGATAGTTCTGATGATAGAGAAGGTGGGGTATCAGTTCATTATATTAGTCATGTTGGAGGTCATAAATTTAGTGCAAATGTTATTATTTATTTAAAAACTGGGGAAATTATTTGGATGGCAAGAACAAGACCTGAACATTGTAGAAAAATTATTGAATTAACAATGTTGGAGAAAAAAGTTTTCCCTCATTTATTAAGGCAAGCTTTTAAAGTAGAATCAGTAGATTGGTAAGAATCCTTATTTTTATTATGCTAATATATTATTTATTTATAACTCATCTTTATCATTTTCTTCTTCTTCTTTTTCTTCTTGTTCATCTTCACCTTTAAATGCATTCAAAACATTAATTCGTTTAATCATATCATCAATTTTATCTGGAGTAGTTTTACCACCAGTAACAATTTTTGATAATCTAGCAACTTCTTTATCAACATATTCAATACCTTTTGATACAATTTTATTTGCATATCTAATATATAATTCACCTTCTTTACCTAATTTTTTGGCAACTTTTTCCAAATTTTTAATTTCTGATTTACCATCTTTATAAACTTTAATAGCCAATTCATCTAATTTAGAATTTCTACCAGCATTATTATTTAGTTTACCTTCCAAATCTCTTGATAAACCAACTTTTTCATTAATATATTCAACAAATTGATCTAAATCTCTACCACTATGATATTCAATTGGATCTTCTTTTTCACCATCAAAAAATAAAATAGTTGGGAAACTTTGAACTTGATATTTTTCCATTAATTTCATTGCTTGTTCTTGTTCAGTACAATCAACTTGTCCAACAATAAAATCATCTCTTTGATAAATATTTGATAAATTATCCCAAGTTGGTTTTAATCTTTTACAATGACCACACCAAGTAGTAGTAAATGCAACAATTGCTGGTCTTGATTTTAATTTAGAATCAAAATTATCATTATTTAATTCAATAATATTTGAAATTTGTTTTTTATTTGCACCTCCTGATGGTTTAATACCAATTTTTTTATTAACAAATTCAACTAATCCATCCAAATCTCTAACATTAATATCTTCATCATTACCTTCATTATCAATAAATTTTAAAGTTGGAAAATATTCCAAATTAAATTTTTTTGAAACTTTTGAATGTTTATCACCATCAATTTTAACAATTTGAATTTTATCTTGATGATTTTCAAATTTATCTGCCAATTCATCCCAAACTGGTGCTAATTTTTTACAATGACCACACCAACTAGCATAAATATCTAACATCATTGGAACTTTTTTATCTAATAATTGTTTTAATGACTTATCGGTAGCTTCAATAGCTGCTGAGTAAACCCCAGCAGCCATTGCTAATGTAGTTAACAATGATAATTTCATTATTATTGTATAGAGATGGGTTGTGTGTTTATGTCAAGTGGAGAAGTTTTTTTTTTCTAACGTGTTCTTTAAATTTATGGTGAGGTAGGTAGGTGGTGAGCGCGAGATTTCGCCAATATGTGTATTGTATTATGCTTAAATTTTTCAAACATAAAACTTTATTCTTATCGCTTACAAATACAGAAAAAATAGTTAATAAATAAATAAATATATTCAATTTCTATATATAAATTACAATTACAATAATTAGACAACAAACTTTTACTTAAATAAATAATGCATTAAAAAATCTTCTCTTCTACAAGTACAAATTCTCTTCTTTTTCTATATATACTAATGAACTGGACCATCATTAACTTCTACAGCATAATGTTCATGATCATCATCATCCGGAACTTCCAATTGTTTCAACAATCCACAACTAACATCATAAACTAATCCATGAACTTCTAATCCTCTGCTCTTGATTGCATCCATTACACGATCGTTTCGCTTGACATGGTGAACCTGAGCAATAACATTTAATTCTACCAATTTATCACATTTTTCTTTAACATTTTCAATTTTATTCAAAATATGCATATTTTTTGCTTTAACATCTCGTAAATGTTTTAACCAACTATCCATTTCTCCTCCAATTTTATTTTTACTTAAACTGGCCCAAATACCACCACAATCATAATGCCCACATACAATAATTTTACTAACTTTTAATACATCAACAGCAAAGTGTAATACCGAAAGACAGCTAAGATCTCCATGAGAGACGACATTAGCAATGTTTCGATGAGTTAACACTTCACCTGGTAATAAATCCAAACATCCTTCTCCAGCTCGTGAATCAACACAACCTAAGAAAAGAATATCTGGTTTTTGACCATTTGCATTAGCTTTATATAAATCTGGATGTGCCATATTTGTTCTTCTTGCCCATTCAGCATTTCGTTTTAAAAGGGTATCCATGCTGTCTCCAGCGCAGTGTCGAAAGATATTTTTGGACATTTTTGTGTATTTGTGTATTTTATTGATTTTGTGTGTGTGTGTGTGTGTGTGTGGTTAGTGTTTTCTATTAATGATCGATGGAGGAATAGGAAGAAAAAAAAATGGAGGATATATTAAGGTTTTTATAGATAATTTAAATGATAAGTTTTTTTTTTTTTTTGTCACAATTAGATCGTAATGACGTGCGCTTTAGAGAATGAAAAAAAAAAAAAAATATTTTTTTTTTGCCCGTGTCCGTTATATCGCCGTGAATAAAAAGTTACGGTACGTGCGCGGCCCCTCCCTTGTTAGTAAAGCTTAAAAAATGGATTCTACAAATGATTATAGATAACGGCTTTGAATTAGAAAAAAATGACTTATTTTTTTTAAAGTGCTAATCATTGGTTCCAAGACTTTTTAAATGTCTTATCTTTAAATTTTGTTATTGTATACAATTTTTTTTTTTGGGAAAATTTTAGTAACAAACTTCTTTGACTATTGTAATTGTAAGTTGTCATTATTATTGAAATTAGTTGATTTTTTTTTGAATGGATACCATTTATAATTGATGAAAACATACTTATTAGTAAAGTTCTTAATAATAAGAATATACATATTAATTGGTTAAATGTTGGATCGATTAAATTAGGGATACTAATGGTGAAAAATCTACAGTACCACTCAACAGTTGGGCAGTTGAGTTGTCTTAGACAACATTTTTTTTTTTTCCAAAGGATCGTTCTGAAGTTTGCTTCAGCCTCTCGATTGAAAAATTTCTTCAAGCTTAGGTCTACAATAAGCTCCTAGGATTTTGTATTAATCCGACGATAAAATTTTGGATGAAATAGCAAATTTGCAATTCAAACGAATATTTTTTTTGGCTATAGATGATAGTTCAGGTAATAGCTGCATTGTTAGAATAAGCGTTTCCAATTGAATTTGTATTTACGGTATATTTTCGGGATTGATTGGATGATAGCTTAGTTTCAAGGTACCACTTACTATTGTACAATAGTTTAATTTTACTAATCTACCAAATGCAAGAGATAATTTTGACAGGTTTGATATCAAGCATAATAAAATGTGTGCTAGAGCAGTTTGCCGAAGTAACCCAGCTAAAGAAAAAAAAAAATGAAAAAAACCTTCGGAAAAGAATTTTAAGCTAACCAATGATAATGTATTTAATACTTTTGAGTCATTCAATCAGGTTTTTCATTTTATAATCAAATTTCTAACTGGATGTGTTACAGTAGATGCTAATATCTAAGACCAGGATCTTTCTAGATCTTCAAAATTTATTGGTATCTGGTATTGAGTGAACTATAAGATAAACTATTGAAATGAGGCTAGAGTACCATTATCTACTATAAGTTACTTTCGATTATAACTTAACAGGATATTGGTTCTTAAAAACTTTTTGAAAGTATGGAATTTAACTTGGCTATGAAACTTGTTTTTGTCGAATAGAGCCAAGTAATTTTTTAGTGAACTATAGCTAAGATCTAATATGTTCTAAATATTAGATGATAATCACGGGTATAAATGGATATTGATTCTTTTCTTTACTGCACCATGGGCTAAATCTGTATAACTAATGGATTATGGCGGAGTAAAATCGGAATTTTTTTTTACCTTCAAGAATTTTTTTTTTTTAAGAATGCTTGAGAGAAAGATCTTGCCTAGAAAATTTTGCCCATTTAATTGGAATGATCGTTACTAACTCAGTATATACTTGTAGTCTTGGATGTATGGTATAAATTTTATCTAATATACCTGGTAATTAAAATTTTTGCAATAAATTTGTAATGATCAAGGTGCCACTGGTACAACTTGTACAATGTACAAGTGTACATATCGGTATGCGAATACTGAGATCTTAGATATATATCACTCATCTAAATATTACTTATTGAGATGTATACTGTACCCCACCATATGCGTTGTACAGCCGTTTAATGTCGAGTTTTTAATAATTTATTAATTGTGATCATTGAAATGATATATGTAAACAAAATATACTGGTACCTGATATATGATCATTAACCAATAAATTTCTATACGAAATGGATCCTAGCATAATTCCACGTTTTCAAAAAATTGTTCATTTACAATGATGAAATAGTTTATAAAAATTATTTATGTTACATCGATCGCAACTTACCAGACTCTAAAAAACAATTTTAAACAGTCCTATATATTGTATGACATAAACAGTTACCTGTTATTATTATTATTATTTTATAAACGTTTTTTAAATAGAGGGTCCAATAAATGATCTAATAAATTAAATACAACTATTTAGTTTTTGAAATTTATTATTAACTTCTTTTTTTTTTTTTTTAAGTAAACATAAACGTTCTTGATTGTCTAATTTGAGGTATCAAAACAGCTTGAAACCCAGAAATCTTATTTATCATGATTTAGAAATATATACTGTATATATATATACCCATGTCTTGGAATTTTTTTGAACCAGGTGCATATTGTTATAGATCGATTCTTTCTACCAAAACATAACAATTATTAGACTTAAAGTCAGGATTGAATAGTTCATAAATGTACAGTACTGCTGCCCACCATGGCAGCAGATGATTTTAAAGACAGGGCTTTTTTAAAGGGTGTTATAGAATATAAGAAGGATATTTCGGGATTATATGATCTAAAAAAGAATCATATATTAAAGGGTCAACTTTTAAGTTTGTATGTTTTTGGTATATAAAGACCGTTAGAAACCCGTTATATTGAGCGCTTTGAAGAAATGAAATTGGGGTTCGGTAACGTTACTGGGTTGTTTTATACCTCAGTTAAGTATCTATAAATACAAAAAGGTTCGATATTTTGAATTTTGTTATATATATACAAGTGTACATGTGCTAAAGTAAAGAAGTAAACCCTTTTTTTTTTTTTCTTATTATCTACCCGAAGTTTTTGTATTAGATTGTATCAAGTTTCTGGACCTATATAGTTCAGTTTAATTGTGTTATATGTGAGTATCGTTTGATAAACAATTTATAAGTAGGTTTTTGTTTTAAGTTAATTTGTAATTTACTCAATTAGTTTTTGTATAATAAAATCTGGTTTGTTTTACAAGGATGGGGTTCATGAATGAAAAACAAAATAATAGTTTGTATTTAATCATTAACTGGTTAGTATATATCAATTGGTCCACAATGACTTCATTGATTACTCAATTACTTGCAAATATAAATTTACACATTTATTGCAACATGTAACATCAAACTTTGAATAGTGGACTCGATTGATATTTGTTATTTGCTCCAGGTCTATAGGATTGAATTGGTATATAATTTTGATAAAACTTAATTATGTAATTTATAATAAAGTTTCAAAAAAAAAAAAGACAACAATGATTGTTTACAGAAATCAATCACCCCTTAGTCTAAGGTAGAGAAAGATATTGTTTACATATTCTTTTTAGTATATTCTGTAGTATCCATTTAATAGTGCTTTGTTTACTTGTATTAATATGAGGAGTTTAAAAAATAGGGAAAGTCGGTTAAGTAAGGGTATCAAAGGAGTTATAACTTATTTTTTAATATTTATGTAAAATTTCTCCGAGATGGTTGTTTGTTTATTGATACTTTAAATTCGCGGGTTGATTGATTCGCGGAAATTTGTTTTTGAAATATGTAGATCTCATCAGTTCATAGTAAGTTTCCGTTATTACATTTTATTATTGAATTGAACTAATACTTGATATTTGCAATGAGGGGAACTGTAATTGTGTATATTAGTGACCATAACAAACAGCGGAATTATAATATGTTTAACATTAATAGAGGGGAGGTAAATATATAAAAATTGGAGAAAAACTTACCTACTGGATGAGGCTTCGGTGATGTTACGGGTCAACATTGATACAAAGAGTAACTCGGAGATTTTTCGCTCTTTATAAACATTTTATTTATAATTAGTTTTATTTAACATTATTATTAAATGATGGATAATAATTTTGATGATTAGATTAAGAAGGTTTTACCGAGTATATATACAATTGTATTATCAAAATTCATGGTTGGAGATGTAACTCTAGAACCATGAGTGTAGTAGAGCTTCTACCAACCTGAGAAAAAATCTCGGGCTTGGTTCTGGATCTGATGCAGCATTGAATTCACTAGTTTCCTTTTTCAAGCAGGTTTAAAATCGGTAGTATTGATTTACTCCACTCTTTATACTCCAGTTTAAATTACGTGTATATAATATGTCTCAAAACTGACACACCTAACCTACCAAGCACTTTATACCATCCGGATTTTCTAAACACTGGTAGTATGACTTGAAATATAGAATCAACAATACCAGGTAGCATAACCTTGATAGTGAATATTGGATAGTTTCTCAAATATAGCACAGTTTTGATATGTACCATTAATTGACAACTTGATATTCCATCACAGTTAAAGTCATTTTGAGCCCAGAATATTTCTATGAATTATTCAAATTAATAAAATGCATCATATCTAGTGAAAATAGATTGAATATCTGAAATTGACCATAAATTTTTTCATGAAGGTAATAAATTCTTAATAGTTATCAAAATTGAGTCGATATTAATAATCAAAGTCATTGGAAAAAACAAAGTTAAATGCTGTCTTGAAAATATTTTCCGATACACTTACATGCCAATTAAACTTGGTTAATACTTGTTATCGCTACAAAATTGCAAATTCATATTAGAAATTATCAAAATCAAGGTGATATTAATAGTCGAAGTCATCGGGAAAAAAAAAGTTAATGATACTGGAAAATATTTTCCGATACACTTACATGCCAATTAAACTTGGTTAATACTAAGTTATAGTTACAAAATTGCAATTTAATTTTAAAGAATAGTAGGATATCTGTATAATCAGAAGTATTTATGTGATATTTACAATTCTTTTCCTTTTAGTTTAAGATCAAAGTCATCGGAAAAAAAAAACTTACTGATGCCTGGGTATAGTTTCCGATAGTAACTAGAAATTTTTGAAATATTCTAATTGAGTCAGTATTTTAATCAATGGATACCAAAAACTATTTTATTATCACTATTTGGCTTAATTTTTGAATTAAAATGCTATTTTTTTCATTATTTCTCAAAATTAATGTGTTATTCATAGTTAAGGTCATCGGAAAATACATAGTTAAAGTCATCGGAAAATACTCAAGCATGACCACATTATCCAAAACGACTCTTTTTAACTACAATTCGAAAATGTATATCTTCTGGTATAAATAAAGAGTGAAAATAATTATTATCATGAATTGGATATATATTTTTAAAAAGAATATTGTTTTTTCACTGAGGAACGTTGAAAAGGTGTAATATTATATCTATACTTGATTTAAAGCCATCGGAAAAAAAATTACACCAGCTTGATGGTTTGTTTTGGAAATTTAAAGCAACTTTTTTTAAAGCAGTTATTAGATTAACGATTCTATGAGATATGATTATGAAACAATAATTAACAATATATAATCTTTCAAAGCCCGTGAAAGGATTAAGTGTTTTCCGAAATATTTTAGAATGAAACTGTAATATATAAAACTCATCGGAAAAAAATATACAGTATATATAACTCCTTCAAACTCATCAGAAAAAATATATATATAAACTGCTTGAGCGTAGCTTTTCAATCATTTAGCTTAATATATTAATTAGAACGTTACAGTACTACTAAAAAAGATATCAAGTAGCATCCCAGATGCTTGAAGTTTTCTATATTTTTGATGCTTAATAGGATATCTCGAAAACATTTAATCACGATGCATGAAACACTAAATAATCAAACTCATCGGAAAAAGCTTTATAATTAAACTCATCGGAAAACTTTTATAATTAAACTCATCAGAAAAACCTTTATACACTATTTTAAGCCTATATATATACACTGTATATATGTTAACAATATTCAGTTCAATACAATCAGATATAATAAAAAATGATAAAGTACGTAACTCTCAAGCAGTTGTTTCTAACCTTTTGCGAATTCTTAAGAATACACAAATCAATTGATTGTTTTAAAAAATCCAATCGAAATTCTTCCAGTTATAATTGATACCTATTTAACATGTTATCAATATCATGTCCCTTTCTTTAAATGGAATATTTTTTTGGAATATAACTTGAAACAGGTTACACCCCTCCAATCATCTGCACCTATATGTAGCGAGGAAGTCGAGCTAACGAAGTGTCTGCTATATATTCATTCTTGATATCGATATCGCGATTTTTAGGATTTAAAATATATTATATGTGGGGTAAAAGATCTTCAAAGTAGTTAACGTTATCTAGAATTTTCAAAGTAGACCAGCCATCATTCTAGAATGATTTTTGGTTTTTTTTTTTTAATTTGGATATTGGATGTAATTGATCTATATACGAATCCAATTGGGGTATAATTAATAGTGATTGTTATAGTTTTAATCAATTTAAGTGGTAATTTCTAGGCTTTAATCTTATGTGGTTAGGATTTGTCCTAGAGAATGCGGCTCAAGAAAAAAAAAAATTTTTACCACAATATTAATTAATTAATTGTCAAGTACTTGTATACATTATTACTATGATTGTATATAGAAAGCATTGCGATCCTCATCTTAAATAACATCAATCAACCTTAAGATCCAGTTACCAACCACACAAAACGTAAATTATACTAATAAAAATCTGAAGGTGAAGCTTTATATTTCTTCTCAGATATTGTGTGAAAATAATGTAAAATTGTATGTGTAATTGTCAATTTATTGATAAAATCTAATCTATATAATAACACTTAATATTCAAAAATTCAAATAAAAATCTATACCAATTTGTTAGTAAATTTGTTTTCTTAAAACAATAAATATGAAAAAAAAAAAATAGTTTTTTTTTTTTTGTAGTATCAGGGTTAAAAAGCTCAAAATAAATCTATCCTCAAAATAATTAGGCCGAAGAAATTCAACTGTTGTTATTTTCTGTCATCATAACAAAAAAAAAATTTATATCTTTTTTCATTTATTATTGTTTGTATTAATAGTTATTAATAAACATACCATTTGATCGATAAAGTGTTAAAGAAGAAGAGGAAAAAAAAAATTTGAAATGAAAATTTTTTTGATGTGATATTTATAGTAAAAAAAAAATTTTTTTTTACAGTGTGAAATATTATGGTAGGGGCTTATAGTGTAGTATACTTAAGCTTGGGGTTGGGAGTAATTTGTTTTAAGCCTATTGCGCGCGCTACATGCGCTTGAGTGCATGCAGATAGCTATACTACTGTAGTATGCTGGTGGTGTTTAATTGGTGTTAAGCGCTTTAGGGTATAAATACAGCCTGAATGGTTATTCCACGAAATTTACGCGTTACCGTGGATATACATATGTCTTAAAAATTTATAAACCTATCGATTCAACTTTGATCTAAACAAAATTAGATAAAAAGATACTGAAAAATTGGCTATTGATGAGTTGAGACCAAACCTTTCAGTTTTCGCAAGTGAATATCAGTAGGTACTTTAGAGTCCTGAGGATGAATCGATTCAATTTAAGATGAATTGATTCCATTTATTTATATAAATATAGCACATGAATCTCAATTCTAAACAATTAATGAGTATATACATATATAATATCAGATGGGGGACTAAATATAAACCTTTAAAGACAAATCACCCTTGCTTATTCTCAATTGGTTAAAATATATGTTTATTATAATGGTCAAAGGTACGTTCTAGCTATTCGTACAATTGACCAATATTTGCTGGTGTTGAAGACAATTTAAACCAAGGTAATAATGATTGTTATTAAAATGATCCGGGAAAAGGATTAGAGCTGGTGAGTTTAGTCATGATTAATTTAAATTTTATAATATAATATAATATCTAATTTCTAATATTTTAAATTTAAAAGAAGGTAATAATCTTTGGATTTAAATTGGTAGATATTTCTATTAGTAATCTTGATTTTACCAATGAGAATTAAAATGATCAAAAACTTATATATTATATATATTAGAGATACTCTTTGTACACCTATAAAAGTTGATTATACTGATTATGTATTAGCTAATGATATTCCAGCTACATAGCACTTCAGTCAGAGCATATGATTTTGTGTTTTTTGGTAAATATACATTAAGATACATTAATTTAAATTATCATGGATATAGTATTTATTTAGCCTCCTATTCATGTTTGTGACGATTATTCTCTTTCTATACATATACTTATAATTCTGCTATCCTTTTACTTATATCACTACAAGATTTTATATATCTAAAGTGTCTATATTGCAATTAATCATAAATTATAGCTGAAATTGTAGTATTTTAGTATATATACTAATATAATTGTGAATAAATTTTGTGATTTAACAAAAACATATGGTAACGTTGAAATTAAAGGGATTTTTGATAGCTATATTTATTAATTAAGTAGTTAATGATATGCATTTGGAATCGAGTATATAAGATAGGCTAAGATGATTCAAAACTACTTAATTTGCAAGAATACTTCAATTTTATTCAAAAGGTAAGTTATAATATATATTTAAATCAGATTAAATCTAAAGTTCTTCCGTCACAAATTGTAACATTAATATAAATTTAACTCCTTATAAATATTTCAAAGTGAATTTCTACATATCACCAACTGTAAACAAAATAGTGTTAGAAGAATAAAGATTAACTGTAGCTAGATTAACATATATATTATTTTCCGTCTTCAATTCTTCAATTCTTCAATTCTTCAATTCTTCAATTCTTCAATTCTTCAATTCTTCAATTCTTCAATTCTTCAATTCTTCAATTCTTCAATTCTTCAATTCTTCAATTCTTCAATTCTTCAATTCTTCAATTCTTCAATTCTTCAATCGTTCAATCGTTCAATCGTTCAATCGTTCAATCGTTCAATCGTTCAAACACTCACTCAAACAAAAAACTACTTTTCTTCCCAAAAATTTTCAGGCGTTTTCAAAAATCATGAAAAATAACAATTTTAATAACAAAACAATCAATGAAAATTTTTTGAAAAAAAAAGCAATTATGGGCGTTTGGTGTAGGGGTATCACGTTTGCTTTGCATAAGATATTATTCAAATATCAACATAGCAACTCAAGCCAGCAAAAGGTCATCGGTTCGAATCCGGTAATGTCCAATTGAGTACAGAATAAGATCTGTACAATTCTTTTTGCTTTCCATTCTTTTTTGCATATGATTGAAAAATTGTTGTTTTTTAGTGTTGGTATGGTGATAAATGCTTAAGACTGTTTTTCATGTTGAAAAATTTTGGAGGTTAGAAGTAAAAAAAAGAAACTCGCGAGCGCAAGCGAAAACTGTTTTCGTGCGGCTTTGTAATGGTTAGCTGGTTAATTTTTTAAGCATGTATAACATGTGTACTTGTACGTCCTAGATCTACTATGGTAATTGTTAAAAATCAAATTCCTTGAATTCACTTGAAATTAACGAATCAACATTGTACTTGAACTCATGATTTAACACGTAAGAATGAAAGTTGAATGTCTAGTGTATAAGGTTTTGGCAAATATATAAATACTTGACCTGAAGGGTTTCGAAAGATTCAAATTAATATGATTTGAGACGCGTGTTTTACCAATATAATCACAATTATATAAAAATTCTACATAATAAATTTCAAGTACCAGGGAGGTACAATATATTACCACTAATAGAGATTTTTCGTTAGTAACAGGCTCAGATTGTATTATTATAATAGTAATTACATTATATAGACTCACAGTTTAATAGTTTTGATCAAAACTTTTAACCCATGGTAATCTAATAATAATTTAAATCTCAAACAAACAATCCTAGTTTCACCTGACTCAATCTAATGGTAGGTATCTAATAGATATATGTAACTGTTAATTAATGTTACATATATATAATGGTAATTACCGAAGATCAATAATAATAGTTTTCGATAATAAAGATCTACATTGATTGTATACCTGTTTTTTTTTTTTTGGTAATTTCTGTGACCAAATATTGGTTTGTTTATGTATATTCAATTTGAAACCTCAAATAGTTTTGAGTTATTAATAAATTGATTTCCATCGATTTGAGATTTATATGATCAAAACAATATACAGTTAATTTATATCATTATTTTTTGTATATAGTCATAACTTATATATAAATTGATTAATTAATGATTTGTATATACATAATATAATATAATGTGCTGGTTTTTCTTGTACCTTAAAAATGCCAGTTTACCTTTAAACTGGAATTTTTTAATTAAAATTGTATATTACAAATTTAATAATCATGTACAACTTCTACCAATAAAAAGTTTATTACATTGTAGTGTGGTTAAGTTACATAGATATTTTTTTTTTTCCAATAACCATGTGCCATTTTATATAATAAATTATTATGTAATTTTGGTTTTTTTTTTTTGGGTCTGTCGTATTATGCTAGGATAGCCTATAGAGTTGAAACAGTATTATTACATTTTGTAATGGTATCAATTATCAGTGAAATTTTACTGTTAATTTGTAGATCCATGTATAATAAATGTTATTACCTGATTATCACTTTGTTTGATCTTTTTTTAATTTTTTGGAAATTAGAGGTCGACTATCTAATAGCATATAATTAACTGTACGTTATAGGATATGTTTCTTTTTAATCAATCAATCGACTTCTGGTAACTGGTCTGGTAGAATGATCGATTATTACTTATCACGTATATTGTTATTCACTCAGGCACAATAAACTAAAAAAAAAATGGGATATACCTATTTTATACCTAAGCAGAGTTCTTAAGTGCCTTATCTTTCAGAATTTGACGGTAAACTCTCACTATACCAAGTTCGTGCCAAAAATATTGAACTTTTATAAGTATATATCATTGATAGACTGTTCTATTGACCCAGTACTACAGCTCAATCGGCCACATCTGCCCAGGTCTGAGTTAGATATACAGGAATCATAAAAGATACACATTGTATATGACATATCGAGATTATGATTACAATTTTCAATTAAAACTTAAAAGGATAGTTAGCCGGAAGTTTGGAACCTGTTACTCCATATTGTTAAACCACCCTCTTTCAATCCATGGATATATCCTAAAACTTCGATATATTGTAGAACAAAATGAATTTTTAGTAAAAGTAAACAGAAACAGACTAATTAGGAAATTCCCTTTGGTAAGAAACTTGTTAATCGGCTATTATGATATACATATTGTATGTACTTTATGTAAATCAGGTCTCATTATACCTCGATGCTACATAAAAAATCCTGGATTTACTATACTCTATATGTCTATCAAACAGTTTCATCATCAATTAATTGTAACAATACCTAGAAAACCTGAATTAAAGATACAATTTGTAATGGCATTTTTCCTGAATTAAATGGTATTTGATACTGATACTTCAAAATTTAATGTATATCAATGATGATATCCAGATATTCAAACGATTATTTGATATACTAAAAAATAAGCACAGATGATCAGTAACTAATTTAACTGATCCTAGGCCTTTTTCTTTTACGGAAATAGACAAACAAAAAAAAAAAAAAAAACAAGCCATATAACATTCTAGGTACCTCTTCTCTCATATAGTAATTTATTCATTTTAAGTAATCATAACCATAATTGATAATCATGATTCTCAATATACCAAGCATTGAACCTCATTTGTATCCCTTTTTCTTTATGATTTACACTTTTTTTATTGTAACTTTCGTTTCCATCAGGATTCCGTGGATGTAAATTAGCCAATATATACCAATAATAGTAACAAATAAAAACAAAAGAACAATAAAAACCGATAGAATTGTTTTTTAATTGATGCCGTTTGTGGACCCTTGGGTACTAAAAACAAAAAAAAAAGAACCCTATTTGTATTTACCTGAAATTTGATTAATTATTACAAATTATCTTATCTTATTACTTAATTATAGCAGTCTAATAGACAGTTAATACGCATTACCTAAGGGTGTAAATAAAACAAATCAGATTTGTAATATAAAACAAGTAATCACGAACATGTCAAAAATAAGTTCCAAAAAAAACAAAAAAAAAAAGTGGTTCTTTTATGTATACATAGTCACATGTATCAGTTTTTATATCAGGGGTGCATGATATACTGTATGTATATAGTAGTACTATTGATGACAAGAAACTGTAATGACTATAAAAAAGATATTTGAGATATAGATGTCAAGTTATTTTAGTGTAGGATTTTGTTTTTCAACGGTAGATAGAGATGCCGTAACTATAAGTGATCAAATAGATAAAAATTATAACCATCTATACAAGTATACCAGTAACACACTGTATATAAAAATGTGGAGTGAGGAGAGGAAGACTATTAATCAAGGGTTTAAATTAAGGTATTACCCGAGGTTTCAATAAATACAACTTTACTTTATAGATCCATAAAAACCTTTTTTTTTTTATATATTGGTAAATCAGTCTAAACGATCTTTTTTTTTAAATAAGGGTACGACAAATACAATCTAAGGCTTTAAATAGACTGTGTACAAAGCTTAAGTAGACGAATACTGGTTGTTTCAAAAATAATTTCACGGCTCATAAAGTTGCCGTGGTGGAACATAAACAATAATTAAGACTACACTACCAGCAGACTATGCCGTGATACTTAACCAGCATGCTACAAAAATATTCATCTTGATTTTTTTAATTCTTTTTAGTGAAGATTATTAGATACTGTCTTTATGTAGTAATAATCAGGGTATGTGTAACTAATAATAAATTTATTATTTAGAACCAATTGACACTGTTGTTGTTAGCCACTATCATCACTGAGGTTGAAAAGAAAACTAAATGGTAACCACTCAACCATTATATAAATTACATAATGTATGATATAATAATCAAGTGGTAATATTAATTATTAATGAAGTGTCAATGAAATTATTATTTTTAATTTTATAAAACATTCTAAAATAATATTATCCGAATCTGGTTTGTTGAAAAAAAAAAAAAAATTATCAAAGAGAAAAAAAATTTATTGTATAGTTGATCCGAGTTTGGACCATGATAAAATAATAATATATTTATTTTCATCTCTAACGTGACTTTGTGGATTAGAAACACTTTATTAAATTTTCTTTAACTAGTTACGTTATACCAGTAATATAAAAATCGTGTCTTGAAATTTGGGATGTATCAATTAATATTAAATAATTTTTAAATGAGAAAAACTTAAAGAAGGTTTTAGGATGACGAGTAGTTTAAATCATTGAGGGAATGGTAGAGGAACCATTTTTGGATGAACTCTGGTTTTACCAATTGAGTTGATTTTGACTTTATTATTGATTAGTTATGAAATTCTAGAAACAATTTGGATCTACTCTTCCATAGACTTAAAAAAAATTGAGCTATTATAGGATTGTCTACCTTTGAGGGATATACAGTATGGTAGGCGATGCGGTCTCTATTAATCTTCAAATTTCTACAAAATTAGACTATCAAAGCTATGACATACTAAGCCTTTTATTAGAGAAGATCCGAAATAGGATATAGTCTATAATCTATCAACTATAAATTTATTTCAATTTAATCCTTTCCCAGTTACAATCGCCTTTTTTAAAATGATACCAACTTCTGTAGATGAATAAAATAGGAGTTCTTGTTTATTATTATATGCTCTCATCTATCCGTAAGTTACGCATCCGTGGTTGTATAACATTTTTTGTTATAAAAATCCAAAGTAAAACTAATGAAAACAAAACCCGGATTTGAATAATTGTAAACAACAAGGGTAAGCCAATGATTCCTTTTAATACATTTATTATATTATTGTACCTAAGTAAATAATTTTCTTAGGTTTAAATGTAACGCATACATGTACTACCTGGTATCTTCAATTATTTTCAAAGCTTTAGTCGAATATTGCATGTCTGTGGCTCCATGCCAGCCATGGTACGTAAACTTTTTTCAAATGTCTTACGTAACCTAAGTAAGTGGATGATAAAAAATAAGTAATTATCTAGAAAAAAAAAACAAACTCTGAATTAAAGTTTTTAATAGTTCTGATTGCAATGAATGACAAACAGAAAGAAAAAAAAATTTAATTAAGGAGGTGTTATTTTATTAAAAAATAAGTGCACAGAGCAGGTTGGTTTTTTAATATTATTTTTTGAAAGTGAAAAAGTATCATATGAAATATTATCGAGAGATTATAAATTGTGTTTTTGAAATCCCAAGTTCATACAGTAGTTTTAAGATGATTTATGATCTCCAGGTCAATTCGTACCCAGTTTGAATTTGTTATGAATGTATTATATTGATGGCTTACATAAAAGGATATATAATACCTGTACTATAGATAGATCATTTTCTTTCACTTGACCTATTGCTCATGCTCATGCTCAGTAAAGGTATTCATCATTATACAATGTTGCTAAGAAACCTGTCAATTTGGATCCTTTTTTTTTTGCAAATCATTAAATTAAAAAATTAAAAACCGTTCTTAATCCTAAACTTCTGTCGTACGTGTAAACTCTGATGTATCCAGGTTTATTTAAAGATCAAGTAGAAATTAAAGAAGTGGGATATGATGCATATGTCAGCATGTTGCATTAAAAACTGCTTTCAGTTTTTTTTATGCATTAAAAAAATGTCAATTACTGGTATGACAAAAACCTAAATTTAATCGTTATTAGCTCATTCAACACTGTAGGATATTTGACGTACTCTATTTAGCCTTACTTATAAAACGTTTCTGTATACAAACACTGCATGCATTCATGATACTTTTGCTTTGAAATAAAGGTGAAAAAAAAAAAAAAAAGCTAAAAACCTATAAGCTTTTGAAACCTTTTGATCATAAATACTTGGATTTTACGCGTGAAAGGTTTTTTTTCAACATTGTAAGCAGTATCCGCTAAGCTGTGACTAGTAAACATATGCATATGCATATAGTAAAATTTTTTTATAAGTCAAAGTTCTACAACCCCCTAGCTTTTTTATTTACATCCAGGTTCAACATTAACCTGGCAAATCCCACTTCAGAGTGAGATGAAAAATAAAATGGCTTGTGTAAACTTTGACTGATTTACTGCATATGTGTTATCAAAAATTGAATATAGAAAGCCTTCTTTAATTACTAAAGTCGTCCCTTAATTTTTTTTTTTCTCTGTTGATAACTCAGAATATTATACGAAACTATTAAAGTTACGTAATCCACCTTTTTACATATAGATATTTAGCTGGATTAGTATCAATGTTTAGTTACTAACATTGTCTTATCTATATACATATCATTGACATATTTTGACACTTTTCAGACTAAAACTAAGTACAATTCAAGTGTAAGACGAATAGAGAGGGCTTTGATTTGTCAAAGAGGGCAAATCATCCTTGATCTGAAAGTATCTTTGATTTTTGCAGTTGCTGGCAGTTGCTTTGATTGATCCTGCTACCAGAGCCACTTGAAAAAAAAATCTTGATAACAAAGTTGAATTATATGCAAGTTACTATCATTGCAACTGAGGCTTTTACTTATCATCAACAAGATTGTTGATAAAGAAGTATTTTTTGTTGAAAAAAAAAATAAGGCCATTTTTTTTTCTTAAATAGATTTTTATAAATGTCTTTATAATCAAGGAATTGCCAATATATGCCAATAGATTATCATTAATTTATAGATTATCAATGTTAAGATCTATAGATTAATCTATGTCGATCCTTTTCATTTAAATTTATTTACATAAAAAACTTAGAGTCACCAAAGTTGTAGATAGTGACAATGAGGCTCAAAAGAAAAAAAAAAAAGCCCAAGCCACAAGTATCACTTTAGTGAGCTGCCTGGTGTGAGAGTTACAATAATAGTGTAGATAACAATAAAGACACTACAGTAAGTAAGTAA
Source organism: Blastobotrys capitulatus (assembly GCA_030564325.1). Taxonomy (NCBI): domain Eukaryota; kingdom Fungi; phylum Ascomycota; class Dipodascomycetes; order Dipodascales; family Trichomonascaceae; genus Blastobotrys; species Blastobotrys capitulatus. Next base: position 98,286 of record JAJLUL010000028.1, read on the forward strand.
TAATGTATTATGAGATGAGCGTTTTCTATCACTGTATAAAAAAATAGAATTAAGCTCAAGCGGTGTTTATGCATGGAAGCATGACAATATTTACTTTTTAATCAGGCACAAAGAAATGTTCAAGAAAAAAAAAAACGAGGACATTCCGGCGAAAATTTCCGATTACCACCTTACCCAAGCCTGAGACCCCCAAAAAAAAAAATAGAACAATGGCCGGCCAGAGTTACAGCTTGTGCTTTAGTACTGTAACAGGATTTCTCCAGGCGTGGCTGTTATTAAAGCCACAATTAGGGGTTGCTATTATAAAACAAATAGACCCCGGAAGATGAAGATCATTGATTATTTCCTAATTAGGTATAGGATACCGGCTCATTTATGTCGATCAGTCATTTCTTGGATCAATCTTGGTAGGCCCATGATTTAATCAAATGAATTTTTTTATTATTAATTATTATACCTCTTAAAGGGACAAGTTTGGAGAATTATAATGATTTTATTTTTAATCTTTAGAAATTTCTTTTCTTAGATTTATGGAGAAAAGATTAGATCTGAAAAGGGTTTCGCACTAACCACAATCTTTTGTGGCTGATATTACTACTCTTTTTAAGGATAAATATCATAAAACGATTGGATGTATAGGTTACCTAGGTACATAATTAATTACCTGGAAGTGGGGGAATTTGTATCCTTGATTAATTTTGTGTATTATTTTTTGGTATATTTTTGAATGGAGATAGTCTTAGAATGGCCTTATTGTTGCAGTTGACTTCTTTAGTTTAAAATATTATCATACAAATATTTTTTAAGCATGGGTTGTTGAATTGGAATATAATCTTAAAGATTATAGTGTATCCATGACTACAATTTTTCTTACATGTATCAGCTGGTATAACCACAATAGCTTTATCCAAGATAAAGTGCCATACTCCAAGTAGTTAATTCACATCATTAGGAGGTCAAAGAGGTAATTGAACAATTTAGATTAGGCAGAGAAGAATATGTATATAGTTTTTTTTCAAGAATTGTTCAGCAAAACTATATAGTAATAGACTGTAGAATGTCGTCAATTGTCGTGACTGGCACGCTAAGAATCTAAGTAGTGCTTAAATTATAAATACCGATCTAGGAAAAATAATATTCTCAAAAATTAAATATCTATTATATGGTATGAGAACACAAAAAATTAGACAATATTTCACATTATAATAATCTGTAGGTACAAGCGATAAACTCTGATTATTTTTGTAAAAGGTCAAAAATAATATTAATTTACTAAAGTTCATAGTACTGGTTACCATTATTTATAGATGAGATGGAAAATCTATTCATATTTTAATGCATAATAATCAGTTTCTTTTTTTCTACCTATCAAAATATAGTGTTAAGGGTCCCTATTTCCTCTGGGATTATTATAACACTTAAAACCTGGTAATTATCTAAGTTGATAATTTATTATAAAAGGACACTAATGTTACTATCAATGATGGAGATGGATTGAAAAGTCTGTATATCTCACAGCTCGTATTAGCATGGTGCCATATTCTTTTTTTCCTTTATAGGATTCCCTTAAATAATGGGACGACCTTGAAATTGTTTGATAACGAAACGGTTTCCAGATTTCAACTTACCACATTTAGTAATTAACCTGGAGAATGATTATAAGGTACCTATTTTACTTAAAAGAAACAAAAAAACTATAATAATAAATGCTATTTGATCACCGGAATTAATGTACCAAAGATGAATAGACTTTTCTATTTTGGACTAGGTAGACTCCAAATTTAAAAGCTATATTAAAATAAAATCATTAGTTTCAAAATCTTGATAAGCTTAAAAATCATTGTAAAATTTGGCTATTGTATACCAAATCAATTAATACAATCTTGGGTGTATCGATATCTATTTCGTTGATAAAGTTTTTTAAAGGTGGAAAAAAAAAAAAAACAAGAACCGTTATGCAAGTTAAAAAAGCGGGTTTTAGGTACAAATTAAGCATTAAGCAATGATACAAATTCCTTTAAAGGGCTTAGGTTAAATTCAATCCTTCTCTTTTTCTAAAGCTATACTTTTTAAACTTTAATCAAAAGGTGCCTCTGGCTTTCTGAGTTTGAATATTATGGTACTAACAATACCATAATTCGTTATTTATAAATTATATCTAAGCTTAGCTAATTAGACATCCATGGCTGCACTTATTAATTAATTTAAGAGCTCAGGTAAACTACAATTATTAAATTAATTGTAATATGAAAATAAACTTAAGGTTAAGATGTATTTGACTTTTTTTTTTTTGAAACAATATTTTGAACTTTAATAATTAGTTTTTTTTAAAAAAAAAATCATTCATATGATGTATGTGTTATAATAAAACAGGTACTGCACCAGTTTCTAAACCCGGATGTCCTCTAATTATTATCTTTAAGTAAACTGCTTTAAAATGCCATGCATCCAGGTAAGTTCTTCATCAGATTATTATACAGCATCATAAAATATAATATACCAGGTAGCTAGACCCGCATCAGAACAACTATAAATATTTTTTTTGATAATTTTGTAAGTTTCTCCTAAGTAAAAATATATTAAAAGCAATTTAAGGGTTTTGAAAAAATAATATATTTTTTTAAGGGAAGTCTAAAATGTATTCTGTTAAATTGTTACAAAGTACATACAGTCATTATTAGATGCTGCTTATTATACCTCTACAATTACATACTCGTCTTTTTGTAGCTCAATTGTTTAAAATAGATTGCCATTATTATCAAAATAAAACTCTTTATTTACCTGGTTAACAATTGATTGGTATTAATTAAATCAATGAATATATTATATATCCTGATCCAACGAATTGTGTTAGTTTGGGAAAATTTTAATTGTTTAAGGTCAAAATAATAGGAAGAATTAAAAAGGCAAAACACTCAGTAATACATCCTGTTTCCATAGGATTTAGTATTGAAATTTTCTAATACATTAAAATAATATTAAAACCAGTTATTATATATTTCTTATGAAATATTAATTGATCAAATACTTAGTAAATATGAATAAGTTATACACCTAAAGCAGCTAACTTAATACAATACAAAAAATTTTCCATTTAAAAAAGAAAAATTTATGTGCATAATTTTTTTTTGTTTTTTCACCAATTGCAATGTTTGGCACAATCTTAACATCCACTCACCTTACTTTTATCAAACACCAGCAAATGAACTAAATTCATATCTATAATATTTTTCAACAGGATCATTTAAGGTTAAAAAGTGTGGAAAAGCACAATTTGTACATTGCACAAACAATTATAGGTATGGTGGGGGTCAATGTTTTTGGATCCCCCTCCACCTTCGGAAAAATTTTAAGCTTGGTTGACCCCTCCAAAGCCCAATTGTGTATATCCTGATGGTATCCACTCAAGCTGCTCTAACTCCAGAGTTTTAACTTACGTACTGTAGTAACTGTACCATACACAGTGTAACCTGCACGTTTATTTTATTTTATACATTGGCATAATATCTGAATGCAGCAGCTTACCAATGCTTGAGTGAGGATTGTCAATAAGCTCCGGCGGGTTACAGCTGCTAGGATCCTGAGCTGTCATTGTTTATACGCTGTTAGTGGTATTTTTGGAAAAAAAGCTGTAAATCCATAATTACTTTTTTTAGTGAAATTTTTTTTTCAGCCTTATAGACCGGATTTATGATAAAAAAGGTAACTAGCGTCAGCGCTCACTCTCTAAGATACGCTTAAGCATCAATACAATGTACACAGTAATTTAATAATTTTATATAGGGCCCATTGTTTACCTGCACCGATAGTGATCGATCATGCATGGCTTTTTCTAAAGCTCTACAGTTTATACTCAGGTATTAATATTAGAATAATATTAGCCTGGTATCTTTACTTTTTTCTAGCAATACGATACTTAGAGGCAAGCTTAATTAATTACAAGTTTGGGAATTCATGAGCCGCATTTACTGGAAAAATAAAATATCAGATCATTAAAATTCATAAATGACCTATATATGGATTTATATACTTTTATTCTCTAATCATATTTCTATGAGTATGGTCGCAATTACTATAATTAGATAGCAGAGCTTGTGGAATAGGGCATTGAATTGTAACAAAAAAAGCACGATCACATATATTTTCAAACCTAATTAATTTATACCAACATTGGTACCAGGTAGTATAATCTGCAGCCTACCATTAGTATTTTGGCATACATGTAATTAGTTTTTGATACAAGATTGATGCTTCATACGTATTATGGCGGGGTGTGGCGCTCATTTATTTATGTCTCCCCTTTATATTGCAATTGAAAAACTAGTTTAAACAAATCGGACAACTCCGAACATGAATATTTAATACGCTATAAAAAATTTTGTAACCTAAGAAAACTCTAACACCTATGAAGACAAGATAATGATTAAAGCATTATATTATTTTAATTTTTTATTTCAATTATTTGATTTTTTAAATAAATTGCATGACAATATTCTCCACTTAACTTTACAGATATGGCTGCACCAGAAAAGAAAACAATCGTAAAAAATTCAAATATAATAGAAACCACATGAATTTATAATTTAAAGAAATCAAAGACTACTATATATTTATATACTTAACAATTAATACAACAAAAAAATTGTCTATCATGAACTACCGAGAAAATTGTACTCAAAAAAACTATCGGCTAAATGATAAAGTTTTTTTTTTTTTTTTAAACTTCATTTTTTATATCCTTTAAAGTTTAGAACATTGTCATTCGCATGTTTATGGAATAGCCTTATTTTTCTTCAGGCTGAATTTTAGTTTTAATGCCATATGATATTATCAAGAATTGCGTAAATCCAACTGACCTACTAAATTGAACTAATTAATGATACTTTTTATTGATTTGGTTAGAGATCTTATTGATTTTTTTTTATAAACTTCAAAAGCTTTGTTAATCAAATTGATTTTAAGATAGTAACCGATTTTATTCTATAGTTTGATTTAAGTAATTAGGTTATTAATTTAATATAGAAGAAAGAAAAATAACAATGGTTGGTGCTTTTTACTACAATTTTTTATGCAAGTCTGAGAACTATTTCAACTGCCTTTTATGGTCCAAACTCTGGTGAAGCTTGGAATAAAACAATATCACAGCTTTTAAGGTTATGTTTTTTTTTACTTTTCTTTCTCTCTTAAAAATAAGGTTTTTACCTGTAAAACCAAGCTAACTTTATTTCAAAGGGATACAAGAATTAAAGTTCCTTCTCAAGCAAACACTGTTTAATAGAGAGCGAATCCTTGGTTTTTATGAAATTTAGAACCCGGAAAATACCTGTAACTAAGGGATATTGAACAATTATGCTAATTATTAACAGCTAGGATTTTATATGGTATGTATAGCATGGTAACTTTACCTGGGAATTAGTTTCAAACTACAAAATTTATCCGAACTAATTGAGATTAATGGGCTTCATTTGATATTATATTTTGCAGTTATAATCTAGCAATAAATTGATATCAAAGTAAATAACTCAGGTAGAATTTCCAGATTCAGGGTAATATAATTTATGTTAAAGACTGATCTAGGGTTCCAAAACTTATAGACTATCCATTCTATAACTTGAACTTTTCGAAATACCTCTACTCATATTGTAATCTAATGTTTTTCAACAGAGCACGATTTTGGCATCCAATTTAAAACCATCTTATTTTATAACATACCTAGTTTGTACACTTTATACAGTAGATTAGTCTTAGCTTGATAGAATTAATAGCTATTGTAATAGTGTCAATAAAGCCCTATTTAAGTTAGAAAAAAATATTTTTCCTTTAGTTTATGAAACGTTACCTGGTAGATTGATTTGAATCAAGAATTGTAACGATTCTAGGTACAGATAATTAGTATGATAGGATTTTTCCGTGGTTTTTAACTCAAGTTAAAGGGTTTGTGGACTAAGCTAGTTTCCTATTCTGGATCAATGTAATCTGTGCTAAAATATTTTTGTTAATTAGATCTAGCTATAAAAATTTTTTATAGGGACATTTTTATAAATTACGGGTTCAAAATCAGAAAATGAATAATATAGCCTTCAAAATGGAAATTAGGTAATAAAAGATTTTGATAAATCATTATTACAATTGATTTAACAGAATATGTTTTTTTGTATCAATATTTCTTATCCTGTGATATTAAGAGTCTTTTATTCCAGTTAACAATTGTCTAGGATTGTTTGTATAGTATACTATATTTTCTTGTAAACATATTCCAATTTAGACTTATTAAAGGCGATTGCTTGGAATCTTGTCATAGTTCACTCATATCTTTAACTTGAGAGATTGCCCTAAACACGTAATTAGTTATAGCAATCTCGAACTTCTTCTATTTCTATATTATTTATTATCAATTGAGATCGAATTGATTGTTGCCTTGATCTATATCCCGATCCTGGATTTAGTGCCCTAATCATTTAAGGGTTGTGTAATACAGATGATACGATTTATTTCTTGCCTATTATTGACTTAGTTTATACCATGATACGATGAATTATTTTTATACCGCCTAATTACTATGAAAATTATTGAATATAACCTTCAACTAAGTAATAGATAAAGCTGATTCTATAATTTATTACTACCAAAACTACTTAATTTAGATGGACTATATAATCCATATAATCTAATTTTAATGGGCAGGGCCATCTTTATTATCGAACGTTACCAAGAATCTCAGCTTAGACATTTTGGAGAAGAGTCTCCGAAGACTTAGTATACAGTAAACCCATCATCATGTGTGAGCAATCTCTAGCTTATAGAAATTAAAGAAAAGCTTGTCAAAGATAACACACCCACACATGAAAAACTTCGAGCAGCCCATGATTTCAAAAAATATCTAAGAATTATCGATAGGGGAGTGGAGATGAAAAACAATATACAATATATGTGAATAAGTTGAATTTTTGGTATTTATAGAAAAAAAACGTGGGGAGTGTTACTTCCTAAGTTACTTCCTAAGTTATTATGTTCAAAATAGTATTAACATTCCTAAAAGACATTTAATATAGAAATGATTAATGTTCCTACATATTGTGCACATGTAGATGGGAAATTTCAATGGGCAGGTGGCTTTAAATACTTTAAAATTTTTTTTCCTATAATAGATCTTAGTCATAGGTCTATAGATCTATAACAAAACTATATCTATGTACTAAAAATGGTATTAGTCCAGAAATCGTGTACTAAACTCAGTTAAACCTTCTTTTTTTTTTTTCTTTCATGAACCCACAAAGCAGGGTCTTTTGCTACCAGGTAATCAAGTTATTTAGATTGAACTATTAGTAGGAGTATAGCTTAGTGAACTTCAGTCTAAGTAGTTCGATTCTTTCAATTTTATAGTTCGTTTAATCAACATATAAAACTGTAATAATTCATCGTTAGATAAATATATACTATCAAAAACATCTTTATCAAAGCAGTTTTGATTATGATTGACAAAGAATATAAAAAAACCCCAACTTTATTACCCTATATAGTCGATTGAAATTAGAACTAAGCTAAACTGTAACTAAATTTGACCGAGTGAAAAAAAAAAAATCATGTCATAATTTTGAAAGATGAATATCAATCAAGTCTCTAATGATCAAGATCTATTAAAACACTTTTTTTTTTTTTTATCTATGGGCACCATATTATCTGAATAGCAGCCTCGAGTTTAATAACGGTCATCTAAACCTGTCAAATTTCTATAGACCCTCAGCCACACAAAAAAAGATTAGTTACACAGACTCTGAAGTTGCAACATCTGGTGTACTGAGTGCACAGTGTATATGACAAAGGTCTCACCCAGATCTTGGATCTTGGTACTGTTCTTGATAACAAAATCATGGGTCATTAATTATTCACACTGAGTTGAGGCTAAAAACTCACCCCCATAAGGATAAAAGTGCTATAGGCCACAGACTGGATAAATTTATAGAATATAACTGCATGATCAGGGCCCTTGAGAAGGCTTGAAAAGGTTACAAAAAAAAGGCTATAACAGGATCATTTTTCCTATATATCCTGTATACCTATATTGGTCGACCTGACATTATTTATGCTTAAATCAGGATCTTGAAAACCCGCGATTCCGCTATTTTATCCCTTTAGGTACCAGTGTAAAATAATACCGGTTTAAAACTTGAATGTATATGAACACTGTGATCATTTTAAAAGCTACTGTATGTGTATTAGAAGGATACATTTATCACATACCCTGTACCACAATCTGGTATTTTTTTTTAAGAATTATGATTATTCATGATCAGCTTTTTTCCCCTCTGACAAATAATCTGGTGTTTATTAAAATAATAATAAGATTGTAACTTTTGTGATCAATTATTACGATGTACCAAGGTAATTAGTATCTTAAATCATTTTTTTTTTTTTGTCAAAATTACCAATTGCCAAAAATTAACGCAATTTTCGAAATAGTTAATGATATTAGTTGGTATCGATTTATCGAAAAAAATTTCAGTATATCAGCTAATTAAATCAATTATAGTGTTCTATGGTCCTACATGATTCCATTGCAATTTGATAATACTACTAGTCCCGGTAAATGTCAATTGGTTACATTGAAGGTATTAAGATGAATATTAGTTATTGATCATGCTGGAATTATATTATTCTTAGTACCTGGTGGTACCATGGAGTCAGTTACTGTAAGCCAGTGCGTGGTGAAATAATATTCTAGCAGTATCGTAGGGCTTTAAAATTTTCTATTTACTGTCGATCATCACCATCAGTGTAACAATAAGCTCTCCGCTTAAAAGAACCCTTTTTTATCTTTAATATATATATATTATGAAAAAGTAACGTTTTTTTCTTACCTGTATATTTTTTGGGTGGGAAAAAAAAAGCGAGGCTTTTTTACAGCTGATAATTGCTTTTTTCGTAGAACCTTTTTTTTTTTTTGAGGAGAGGGAAGAGTTTTTTTTTTTTTTTTTTCTATTAGTTATGATCTACATTCAAGCTGGATTTAGATCGATCAGAAAAAATTTAAAATTTTT
>JAJLUL010000028.1:107423-118380 GCA_030564325.1 Blastobotrys capitulatus
TTTTCTTTTTAAAAACTGCTTACTTTTTAGTAAAAATATCTCCAAAAAAAAAAATAATAACTTTCTATTTACTTTAATAATTATTTTTTTCCTACACCTTTCTTATTATCATTTAATTTTTTTTTCCAATTCATATAAATTGAAGACAAATCCTCCTTTTTTCAATTTTAATTTTTTTTTTATTTTCAATTTAAATCATCAAAAACTAAACTTATTTCTTCTTATAATCGAATAATTAAACATAAACAAAAACAAACATGGGATTCAGTCTTGTGAATAATTCAGGCCGTCAAGTTAACATTTTAAATGATGATACACCATCATCAACAAGACGGTCATCTTCTACATCATCAATTAAAACAACAACATCAGTAAATAGTCAACAACCAACCCCACCATTACTACCACAGGTACAATTACCATCATTACGTGATTTTTCACAACAAGCTTTTAGCTCACAGGTTCCACCTCCACCACCACCACCACCAACTCAACCATATTATTATTACCCATCACCACCACCTCAACATCAACAACATCCAGTTTATAATTACCCATCACCACCACAACCATCATATTCTACACCATCATATCATTATCAACCACAATCATTACCATCAATGCATTCTTATCAACAACCACAACCAGCATCTTATTATTCTCCATATGGTACTACACAAAATGTTGTTTTACCAACTAATGCATCTAATCCATCAGCATCAAATAACAATACTTCACCATTATATCAACAACCAAAATTAAATCCAACTAGATCATTAAAGAATAAAAAATATACTTGTCATTGTGGTAGATCATTCACTACATCTGGTCATTTAGCTAGACATAATAGAATTCATTCTGGTGAAAAGAATTATAAATGTCCATGGGAAGGTTGTGAATCTAGATTTTCTAGACAAGATAATTGTATGCAACATTATCGAACTCATCAAGGTGGTCGAAGTCGAACTAATAGAAATAGAAAAAAGCAACAACAACAACAGCAACAGCAACAACAAGCTGTTGCAGCTGCTCAAGCATTACAAGGTCCAACACCTCATGCTACTGTCCATACTCAAGTTCAAAAACCAGAAAATACTTTACCACCAATTAATTCTGATAGTAATCCATTAAATGCATTTGCTGGGGTTGCAATCATGCAAACAGTTCAATAAAAGAACTTTATATTTTAAGCTATTAAATTATTCTACTAACACCACGATATTTAAAAGACATTGAAAAAAAAATGCGCATACTAACCACACCATTATATTATTATTATTAACTTATTTTTACTAACTTATCATAAAAAAAGTTCTCAGTTCTTTTAACAAGAATATTTTTAGATTATAAATTCACATATTTTTGTTTATTTAGAGAGAATATTTGTATATATTACAAAAAAGAAAAAAAAAAACTAAATACCAAATTTTTATAGCTTTATGAATATATGAACATGCTAATGATTTTTATTATAGAAAACTATTTCCTTTTCCTTATCTTTGTACTTTTGTAGTTTTTTTTTTTTTAAAACTTCCTTAAATGATCAAATAATCAATCTAATTTAGTAAAAAATTCCAAGAAAAAGGGTCAAAATATCTTTTCTTTTAGATATATTGGGCATAGATAGTCTATTATCCATTAGCACACGATAATGGTTAGATATAGCTAATATAACCTTTTATATAAGCAAGAAGCCTTTAGTTTTTACAATCTATTCTTTGATACATCATTAAAAACCTTACAGATAGTTAATTTGAACCAATTGTGGCATTAGCTGGTGCTGGGTAAACTGTATATAACTAAATGAGCATACATATACCATAACTTTTTTTCGAATTGGTAATTAATTAATACATTCTTACTATAAGATAGGATAATCTTTTTTTAACCCAAGCACTTAAATTAAAACAACAAAATGTTACCAGAAAACCTGTTTTCTTAATTTATTATTCACTTTACATATATCACTACATAAACCCCGCTAATCCATAACTCAGATAATTTTTTTTTTTAAAAAAAAAACGTGCGGTTGGTCAAGAAAATAATTAATAACTTGGATATACAGTATCTAATGTATCAATGCAACGTTGAGCCATCACATTATTTAAAATAAAAACGCTAATTATAATATGATACCGCACGATACTTGTTACAGGAACTTTTGGTGGTTTTTATAAAAACTCAACCACCTCTTTTTTTTGTTTTTGTCTACAGTTAATTTAAAAAATTATCATAGCTGGAGTTTTTTTTACCCCCAACATGGTTGTGAAAGCCGCACTGTGTCGAAAAAAATTTTTATTTCTATGTACAAAGCCAAATTGAACCTAATACCACAACCCACATTCTTGAAGGTATACAGTAAATCATTGATGGTTTTTACTATCAATGGAATCTCTGTATATTCTAGTTTATATACATATAAAGCATTATTATCATGATTTCTACATAATTGAAATCGTTAATTTAGGTTAAAAAAATATTTGATCATGATTATATCCAGGGCAATAATGATGCCAGGACCACGAACTGTACTCCTTCTATGGATATGCTAAGAGGATTTATTCACTAAATACAATATATATAATGTGTTTAAAAGTTTATAGGCTTTACCCGTTAACGTTACTGATTGATAGTTGCTTGTCCCTTTAGTAGGTGTAATGCATTAGCAGCTTGATTAGCATATGAGATATTTCATGGAGAATATAAAACCTTCTAAATTTATAAGAACCATATATAGTCCCGGTGACCTGACTCAGGGATTTGAAAATATTGTTTAAATGGGCTCTGGATAGATAACGGTTTCTTACAACATATAATTAATAAAATGAAGGGTGCACTTTTAAGTAATATTAGCTTTTACAGTTATAGTATTCAATAACCGATCGATCACTAAATATCCATATTATTCAGCTAATGGATCGTAATGAGATTATAAAATTGTATGAGTTAAGGTGCAGGCACAGGCACAATTTAGAAGGAGTTTATTTTAAAAAGGAATCCCTTTAAGGCATGAAGTATAGCTAATAGCGATATTATCCATACATAGATAATAATATATTTAAATTTAAGATCCACCCTTATTGTATTATATCAATTGCTGTAGTTACTTCACCGATGATAATTAGATTCGGATCATTCATCATGATTACTGTGATCTATAGATGGAAAAGGTCAGAAATACAATGTTACTTGGCAATAGATATACATGCTTCGATTCGATCGTACCACTGGTAACTGTGGTTAAAATTTGTATCGATCATTATATATATAGATGTATGCAATTCAACTCAAGATTAATTTCTATCTAAACTTTCTTTATTGGTATGATGAAAAATATAGTATAAGCTCAAATTAACGATCTTATTTAGGTTGAATTATATACTAGTGGTAATATTTATCTGCACTATACTAACAATCAATCAACCCTCTAAGGATTTTTTGACTTATTGTTGATGTTATCAAAGTAGAACAATACTCTAACAATAACCGCCATTACAGTGTGCTATAAGTTATAAGGGATCAAAATATTATTATTATGATCTACTTGTAATAGTTTCAATCATCATCCTCATATACATGTAAGATATTATTTTGTTTGTTTTGATTTCATGTTGTCGGCCAATCGGGGTGTTTTGCAGCTAAGTGGCACTTTTTCTACCATAACGCGGTTAAGTCGTATCTGCCTACATAACTACTTGTACCAGTGATGGCCATGGATGGAGGAGCACTGGTAGCTAGCAGTAAGCTATAAATTGAAGGTTAAACATTCCAGTTTCAAAAGAACTCACAAAAGCCACATTATTTTATACATCATTTTTACTCCATATTATGAGTGGTGTCTATAGCGTATATGTTGGGGAAATATTATAAGCAGATAAAGCTAGTATATATCAGTTGATTTGAACTGGTAGCTACAGTAGTTTATAATCAATCCTAATCGATATTAACTTTCTACTGTAGTATGATGCATGATACCACTCCAGAAGCGCCAATTTATCTGTCCAATAGGTTATGAACTACATTTTTTTGAGATATTTTGACTAAGAATCATGATCAATGCTAATTACATGTCTTTATATATTCATTATCGGTTGCTGTGTGCTCATGATAGATCTGTAATTGCAAATATCATATTGATAGCTAAATCACTGATCTTGATGATTATATATGCTCGATTGAATTTCAACTCCTCGGGTTCTACTATAGATCGTAATTTTTAAATGAGTTGCTATATAAACTAACTATAATAGTAAGAATCAAGCTCTTAGTACAACCATGCTGAAAATATCTGATATATATGTATATGAACCCAACTTATAAATATCACCATTATAATATGTTTGTGTTTCTTGATAAACTTTATTTCTATCAAGATGTGACTCTCTATAGTGATGACTTTCCAGATTAAGAATGTAATTTAATAATTTATTGGATATCTGAGAACTTAATTTATTAATAATTGTAGCGGCAGTAAAATGGCTCATATACAAGTTGTATATCTAGTACGCCTGAAAAAAAATTCGGTAGAAAGTGCCACAACTGAAGGGTCCAAAAAATTATATATTACCAAGTTGGTGGATTTTATAGTTTTGAATTTTTTTTCAATTTATTATTTATACTACTACTTAGTACTAAGCTACAGTATATTTTGGTTCTAAAAAGTCCACATGAGACAGTCAAGCGTATTATAATGATATGTGAAGTTGTAAGTTCATTTATATTTGCGTAGGTTCTATATATAGACTAAAGAACCTTGTTATTTTACACAGTCCTACCACTGTACAGTTGTTACAATAGATGCAATTACTTCTTAAAAAAAAATTGAATGGTCTGTGTTTAGAATAATTTTTTTATACAGTGTGCCCAAAATCTAATTATTAACACATGTTGAAAGTTTATTTTAATTCGGGTTGGTCAATTTTTCAAATCTAATACATTGCAAGCAATGTTTGAAACTACCTGTGTAAACACTATGGTAGTCAAAAATGGCAATGTAAGTTGATCCTGTATGTATTTAAATAGCATAAAATGCTTAATATTTAGTAGCAGTCTATCGATGTCGATATAAATAGCATAATAAATGGTGATTTTTAATGTGTTCTCAACTTGAACTACTCAGTAATAAGTTACATTTTCAAGATAATTACATTGTAGCCTTCATTTACTGTAATCCTTCTTTTTTTTTTTTAGCTAACCCCCCTAAGCACAATGTTTCAGTATTGTTTCGGCTAATTGTTCTTATCTTAAAGGGATCTTATTTCCTTCCGACTTGCGGGGTTTTTGAAATTTAGAATCATCTATGTTGGAGGCTTAAAAGTTGAAAACCAAGCATAGGAGTTCTTTTTAAAGGAAACAATCCAATAAACTTGTCAAAATATAATTCCAAAAGAGATATGCTGGGAGTTTACTGTAGTTATAAGAGGTAAAGTTTTAGCAGCTAGATATATTAAAAAACTCTAGCCGAGACCTAATATACTAAAGATACAAGTTGGACTTGAAATAAAAACAATCAGATAATTTTTTAAATTATAACCCTTAAAAAATTTAATTGTCTTGGGTAAATCTAACGATATAAGTAATTATGTAGAGCCTTTTATAGATTACACAATGTATACCATATGGTACCAATAATTGCAATCCTCATACCAGGTAATTAATACGTTACAGTGTATTAATACAGTAATCTGATACTTTATAAGTTTATAATAAGAAATTAAACTTACAGTAATACTGTAATATGCACACATTTGATTTTAACGTTATTAATATGATGTTCAAATGTCATGTAAAGTAAAGTAATTATTTATAAGGGTACATTGTTTCTGGAAAATGCTTACCACAGCTTAAATGCTATTAAATATAAAAGTGATTCAATCTGAAACAAATTCTCTTATCATTTTTACTTTTTTGAAAGTGTTTTAGATGGGCTTCCTGCTTAATATTTTACACAGTATACATTATAACAGTATTAGATGATACAGCATGATACACCTTAATTACTTAAAATTACTACAGCTGGCAGTGTGGTAGTTACCCATTGGTTTAGTTTACAGTAAGTAGCAAAGTACAAGTACGAGAACCAAAGCTTTAGCTTGAAGAAAAATTCAAAATGCATCCTCTTAAAAATTCTACAAAATAATGTAATGTCTCGATATTATTGAATGAACTTCACACTTACATTGTTACTTATTACAGTTTGATGATACAGCTTTTAGAGTCAATCTAAATAACAATGCAGTTGCTAAGTGGTAGCAGCATTGGTATGGATTTAGGTTACTAAGATTCAAATACATCAGGTGCTAAAGTAACCTATAAATTTTTATTAGTTATTAATACTAAAACTAAAATTTACCAGTCAAATTGATTAGAGAGTTAGACTGTTATCTATTCGGGTTGATAGTATTACAAAATTTGAGAGGAAATTTACTTGAAAAGAAAATATTTATTATCTATAATATTGCACAAACTAGACAAAAAAAAAAAAAAAAATACATCTATAATACTATAATAATTCAACACTCGATGTTGGTGTAATTTTAGATGGAACCATGCTTGTAGTATCACTAACAATTGCAATTATACTATTAGTAGATTTTTTTTATAATTTTTCATCTTTTTCTTTAATATCATTTTCCAAATGATCCCAGTTAAAGGCAGTGGTTTCTTTAGATGGGAGTACAGTAGACACGTAGACTGTTTTAGTACTTGTAATAATAGCAACGTCCTCCTCATTGAAATTATCATTGTTATTATAATCATAATCTTCTGTTTTTTGAATATTAACAAGTTCCTCCAATCTATCAACTTTAACTCCACTTAGTTCCATTTGATAAATACTATCCAAAATTTTTGGCATTGTACTTTTTCTCAAAACATCAGCTTTATGACTTAATTCACTTGATTTACTCAAAATAATCCCAATTGTAACACCATATACACCAACAGCTGTCAAAATAATAAACAATATACAAATAGGACTCAATCTGTCTGTGTATCTACCATGAGTTGGTCTTGATGTGATCATAATATTAGCAGGTTCAATCTCAATTTTACGCCGGCAAACCCATCCCCAAAATCCTCTTTCTTTTCGTAATTGTTTAATTTTAGCAATTTGATCTGAACTATAAGTAACAGCACTATGATTCCTTTCATATCTTGAAGGTTTTGAAGATGCTGTAGTATTATTACTATTTCTTTTAATAGTATTTGTAGTAAAACTATGAACTGGTTGGTTTTCTAATTCATATTCTTCATCTCCATAACTATAACCATCTTCATATTGTTCATCTTGATCTTGATCTTCATATTCTTCTTGATAATCTGGATTATCATTTTGTATACCTAAATTTTCATCTTCTTCTCTAATACTACCAAGTTGACTTGATAATCTTCGTAAACTACTGCGCGTACTTCGGGGACGAGCATTTTCGTCGCATTGCATACTTCTTGGTTCATCGGTTTGTGCGTTATTTTTTGGAATTTGTTGCATAAGGTTGGAGGAGAAAGATGTAAAATAACTAACTGGTGTTGTTACTGCAGAACCTGAATAATGTTCAATTTTCGTTCTATTATTATTTTCAGCATGATCATGATTTTGGCGTTCTGCCTTGTTCTTATTAGTGCTTGAATTTTGCATCTTTGATAAAATAAATAAATTACTTTCTTTTTTGTTCTTAGTATGTGTATGTGGATATTTATATATACTATTTATTGCCGTACGTTCGACGTTCTTTTATTGTAGAAAAAAAAAAAAAGAGATGTCCAGTGGTTATACAAAAGTAGAATTGTAGGCATTTAGGTGGTTTCAAAGAAAAATGCTTTAAGTTTGTTCTATTTTTTTTTTTTTAATTTACAAATGTCGTTGAAAAAGTTTCAAATAGTAAAAAAAATGTATATACGCTGTCATTTTCTATTGTCAAGATATCACAAGTGGTTTTGAGGAAAGAAAAGTTTATTGTGGGTTGAGCTTCATAATCATGATTCTACGTAACAGGCCTTTAATCTTGATCAATACATGTAGATTGATCAGAAAAAAACTTAAAAACCGTTGTGCGGCTCGTGCGCAACAAAAGGGATCGGCAGCCTGGATCGATCGATCTGAATAAAAAAACTTTAAATTTTTGTTTAAAAAATGGTTGAGATCTTAAGAAGGCTTAAGAGAAAGTAAAAAAAAAGGGTGCAAAAGGATCGATTTTTACCGCACTGTTTGATTCTCAAAAAAAAAAAAAAAAAATTTGATGGCTAAATGACGATCTTTAATCGATTGTATGAAAATGGATATTAATACATGTAGCATTTACCAGTGTCTGAAGTACAATAAGCAATGAACTTTGATTTAAGGTAATCTGCTAGTGAATTTAATTGAGAGGAGGACACAAAAAAAATTTTCAGCACCAAATTGATATTTTGTACTGCAGTGAAATACTACTTCTGATGGAGCACGTTTTTTATAAATTATTAACAAAACTTTTTTTTTTTTTTTAATGTACCTATTAGTACGTCCCTGATTTTAACAAACAGGTTTTGTTCATGTACTATCAATAAGAAAAAAGCATCATAAATTACATCTGTATCAGATGTATGTTGAACTTTTTTCAGAAATTCGAAAGGCGTTGATAAGCACTCGTTCTCCACCGTGTTCCGTAGGATGATCATATCATTGTACAATTGTACGATATTTTTGATGCCACCCCTTAAATTTTTTGTTGCTTAAATATTATACAACTTTCACTCAGTTAATGTAGACTAAAATATCCATTAAGCCGCTATTACAGTATTAATTAATGAATTTTAATTAATAAAACTCGCTACTAATCTATACTTAATTATCATCCAGTGTTATCTTCCCGGGTTTTGAATCTAGCACCGTCTCTTATGTAAAAAAAGATGTTGAAAAAAGAAACTGGCATGTTATATATGTTTAGTACTTAGTACCTGTGATGATAGTAGATTTAATAATAATCTTCTTTTATAATAGAGATTTGGCATTATATAAATTATTTATCGTCTTTTAGACTTTGGTTTCTTTATTTATCTTAGATATCTCTACCTGAGAGGATAGCTGATTACATTTCATTGTAGTGTCAGGTAGGGCTTTTAAATAGAAGGCGGGGTATTTATAACTGAGAACTCGGCTAACAAAATTACTATTCAAATGAAATCTAATATCCAAGATCGAAAAATTTACCAATGCGCATTACACTATTACCATGACCATGCGTGCTTATAAATTGTAACAGACTTGACGGGGATTGAGAAAAACTCAATTGAAAGACAAAAATTAGAAACACTATTGTAATATCGCCAACAGGTATTTTTCAACACACAAGGAATTATTATAAAGCAGCGAGTTTTCCTCCTAAAATCTCACTATAGGTGCTCAAAAAGATCAAAGAGAAAATCACTACCATGATAAATACATACGTACTGTATATACAGTACTTATATAGATATGTACTGGGTCTAAGAGGTGCTTAAAAGAAACTATACGAATTAATGGATCTAAATCGCTCTTTAGAAAATTTTTACCTTTTTCTTTTTGCAATTACCTTACTTAGTATTGTTGATGACAACCTGACGGTTTTAAATCATATAGCCACATAAATCAATGAAGCTTCTTAAATACTGTAAATACATCTGGCACGATGGATGGGGAAATCATTAGTATCTAACATAGTGTGGGGCAACCTTAAATCGATATAACCAAATATCGAGATCATAGTCCCATCCATTACTTATGTAGATATCAGATATATAATACCACTCTCAGAGGTATCATAACAAAAAATCTACACGTACCATTCAAGACAATAAACATCGTCTTACCTGAGCTACGTATAACTGGTGCACCATGGCCAGCTTCCTGGTACAGCAAGTTTCACAACCCTTAATTTTGTTCAAAATGTTTTAATATTCAACGATGTCTTTGTGATATGGCCAAAAAAAGTTAATTCTGTAATATTACTGGCCGATTTTTTTTTTATATATACATGTATTGGTTTAGATGTACTTTGCGGCAATCCGGCCAATAATTTATTGTTGATGATGAGATTTGAGATCCAGTCCTTAAAAAGTTTCAAATAGAATTTTTTAAGACATGTAATACAATATGGTACATCTGAATGGGGGAAGCCAAATTTAATCCACCTTGAATATATGTACAGTGAAAAAGATTTTGTACAGATTTTAATTATACCTGCAGTAAGTGTCTTTCTCCAGATGAGTTTTTATGCACTAAGAATCTGCATTTACTGTTGAGCAGCCAATATTTTAAAATTTTAAGAAAGAATTTTGAGAAAACAAGTTCTGATGAATTCCTGCTATTTTTTTTAATTGGGATATTTCTACTTTTTATACCATCTTATCTACTACAAACTCTTAATATAATAGTGAGTACCATATTGACCATAAAAACTCAGACGCACCCATCTGATATTTTTGTGTACAAGCTTACGTACAGTGTAGTGTACCAGTGCTCGTCTAAATTCGTACCGAATTACTAATGTTTTACCTTTATACTTTTGATGGATCTGAGATGAATCTGACTCAGCTTGTTTCTACACTGTGACTCAGTTTTGGCACAGTGGTCCTGAGAAACGTTTTTGTGGGTAAGCTTAACTTCTATCCATGGATAGTCTTAGTATTATATCTGATCTATATTTATCAGACTTTAGATCTACAGCAAATGATTGATTAAATTTGGTTACACAGAGGTAACTGGTATATAATTTGTAATACCTCAGTTACTGTAATATCAATAAAAAAGCTTTAGAACACAGGTGCAAACAAACCTCAACTAGCCCTGTTTAGGATAAGATTGTATGACATCTGAAAGTTGTGTATGATTTCAGAGGGAGATTTGAGCTCCCTTTCTCATCATCTTTTAAGTGAACCAAGTGTATTTTAGAGTGATTGTATTATTACAAAAACCTTCTTCTCTGCTAAAAGATTTAGTTTT